>APFE031487568.1:48831-77749 GCA_000404065.3 Pinus taeda | reverse complement strand
TGTTGTATTTGTGGGTATGGGCAATGCTTATAGGCTAGCAGCCTATACTTGACCCTCCTAGCACTGATGAAACCTTCAGGGTCATAAGGGACCCACCAGAAGCTTCTTTTGAGTCTGAGTTGTTGCCCTAGTATTTGATCAGCTTCTTGCCAACCATCTTTCTTGTTCATGACAAGTGAGCCTAAGTGGTCTCTGAACTTTAGGTTGGATTTCTTCTTGGCACTGTGGAAGTGTGTCAGATCAGAGTTTATAAGTTGTCTGTAGTATTCCAGGGCAAATAACCTCATAGGCACATATTTTGGGAGCCTGTAGGGACAGAGCTCACAACCATAGATTCTGATGACTGTGTGATTTTGGTACAAGTACCAATCACCTATCTTGTAACTCCTAGATAGCTGCAAGATTTTCTGCATATCCTTGCACAATCTGGCAAGAGGAGTCCTCTTTAAGAGGCATGCGACTGGATATACAAACTGATCAATAAATTCACAGTATGAGTAGGGGGAATTCTGGACTTGGTGGAAGACTGAAGACCAAAAAATAATAGACCTCCTCTCACCCTGTGATTCTAGCTTCTTGATTGGGCACTGGAAGCAATATGTTTGATAGTACATGAATAGGAGATAGATGTATGAAGAGTACTTAAATATTGCCTCCCTATTCAATCTTGACAATTGGTCATGGATCTTATTGGCACTGTATTTGGCATAATTGTACTTCATAGCAGGGGGCTTCTCAAGGCTATATGCAGATAGCATGACCAGCACAGATTCATCAACATGTTCATTTGTAGTGAACCCCAGCACAGAGGTTAGCATATCCACCAGCAGCTTGCCTACCTCATTGAAATCTGCATAAGAAAAAGGAGGTGGCCCAGAAGGTTGGCAGTCTGCCTTCATGAATTTCTTAGCTATTGCAGCAATGTCTGAGCTAGAGAGCTTGGAGCCCTCATCTAGCAAGTACTTGATGGAGAAGGGGTATAGTAGCTAGGTCTGCTTGTATTTCAACATTTGGTTGATGGAATCTGGTGTTATATAAAAGAGGATGCTCCCAGATGGAGACTTCACAGCTCTGAGTTTCTGGTCATAGTTTTCTGCACAGAGGTGGATGACTTCAGGGAAAATGTTCACAGAAGGCAGGAAGTAGGTGGGCAGATTGGATTCCCAGATGCCATACAGGTCACTGTTGTCCAAGTGATTGTTCCTTAGCTGGCAGTAAGTTTCTAAGTGTTTCCTCTCTGCCACAAAGTCTGTAATGAGGAGATCACTGTCCACCAGTGGCATAGCTTCCAGTTCTTTGCTAGGTGGATTCACAGGAGATACATCCAGGGTAGCTGCAGTATCCATGTCTAATTTTAATTGGATGTTTTACTGGATTTTTAAGTTTGGTACAAATGCTGAGGAATGTTGGCCAACTTCTGTTTGGCAGTGAGCAACTTGGTGGTGTAAGGAGGTTCTTGCAGGTTTTAATGAACTGTGGGGCACTCTGTTTTGAAGAACCAGAGTGTGTTGAGCTAATTAGCTGGTTGTCTGCAGGGAATTTCTATTAGCAGGGGTGAGGGAACTGCTGAATTAGTTTTCTAGCCAGTAGCTCGGCTAATTCAATTTCTTTTGTGGTGAATTTTACAGAGGGGCACGGGTTTCTTCAAGAGTTTTTTCGCGCAGGGGTTTAACTAGCTTCTCCAGTAATTTTCCGTGGTCAATTTATCAATGGGGAGCTTTTAATAGAGTTCTTATGTAGGAAATCAGGAGAGCAAAGGAGAACAGTGAGTAAAGAAGGTCGCGTGCGGAAAATACCTGGTTTTTATGGCGTAGGAGGTGTTTGAACCGGACGAATTGCAGGTGCCCAGGTTGACAATGGAGGCGGAAGCAACTTTGGCGGGTTACTTTGGTGTTTTGACCATTGCATGTCGATTTCTCATGCAGAGGAGCTCCGGAAACTATGAACAACAATGACCAATAACAACTAATTCTTGTATTTTTATGCATTTTTGGCATATTGGCGCCTTTTTGGTGATGATGTCATGCTGACATCATCATGGGCCCCGGTACGGACGGGTGACGTGGCAGATGACGTGGGTGCCTAGTCGACAGTGACACGGTGGCAGGGTGGACAGGCTGACAGGTGACATGGATGCGACGTGGAGGCATGGTGGCGGCAAAGGAGGGGTGACGTCACGCTAACGGGGGCGTGACGTCAGCGCGGGGAGGAGGCGGTAAGTGGTTTCCCCGGAAGGCCTGAGGGCGGTAAATGGTTTTTTGGGGGGGGGGCAGCGAACATTGCAGGAGGCCGACGCGTGGCGGGGTTACGGCGACAATACTGCCAATCCCCCAGACGCAAAAGGTCGGGCGGCTTGTTCATAAGATTGACCGCCCACTGTTGGATGGGCAGGGCGGATGATCGTGCGGCGGGCTGCTAATATGATATGACGCTGTGTTAATGCAAAGGGGACCCGCCCATTATTTTAATGGGTTTGAATAAATTGCACGCAGGGAGGGTAGAAAACTTTAGGTTATGGGTTTTGTGGATTAGGCGCACATTTTATTAAAATGTTTTAATTAAAAAACTTTATAATAAAGTTGGTTTTGGGCGGAAAAATGGGAAAATGGGTTTAATGAGGGTGGGGTTTAGGATTTTCGACATTTTAACCATAGTTTCCTGGAAAAATCCATAGTCTAGGGACAAAGGGGTTAATACGAACCCCAGATAGGTTAATATTTCCCCAAGGGGGGTTATATAGCTATAATGCTAGGGGGAGGGTATTTATACATATTTTTTGGGAATTTTTTCATAGATTCTAAATAGAATTAGGGAAGGGAGGAGTTAAGGAGCTAGATAGTACATTAGTGGTTAATATGGCTTTCTGAGGTGAATGAAGGGCTAAAGCTAAGTTCTAAGAGGTAAAACTTAACTTAGGAATTTTGAGGATAAATGAAATGATGAGAAAGATTTTTTACACAAAAAATGTGGCTTCTTTTCTTGATTAAACTTCATGGTTTGACCCAGTAGTTTGTCATGAAGTGGAGTGGGACTGGACACTTGAGCAGATCTCAAGGCCCTTGGGGGTTTTAGTAAAATGAAGTTTTGGGGAAAATAGGGGAAATTAGACATGCTTCCAATGCTTGTCCTCCACTCTCTGCCTCTGATGCCAATACCCTGAGTGGCATGAGTTTTTGCACTTAATAAGCCAATTGGTGATGGCCCTCCATTTCTGCAACTTGCACTACTTACCCATCGTAGTAATCCTAACATTTTTTTCTTCTTTTTGAAGTGGGTGCACTTGAATTAGCAGACCCTGATTGTCCTCTTTTTCTTTTGGCTGCCCCCCTATCTAAATTGTACCCTTATTTCTTCCAAGGACCCAGATTAAGCAGTTGGGCACCTTCATTTCTCTACCTAGCTAGTCATCTGCCAAGCTTGAGCTGTTTGGACAGGGAACATTCTCTATTCTACAGCAAGCAATTTAAAAATGGCATGGTCCAGTTTAGACTATTGGGCCACCGATCAAGTATGATTAGTAGCAGTATTTGCAAAGCATGATATTGCCCAAAAGATAGTAGTGGCATTTTGACTGGCCACCTTCCTGGTCTTTGGTTTGGGGTTCATTTTCACTTTTCTCTTTGACCATTTTGATTTTCTTGCCTTTTGATTATTCTTTTAAGGCATACCCTCTTTTCAATTTTTAATTTTCATAGCATGTACACAAAATATGGAACCTTTGCAGCCTGCAATGATGAACATATTTAGCCCTTCCACTGTCAATCATGAAATATGAAACCTATTGGTATAGGAACCTAACAATACCTATACTTGGGCTTTAATTTATCTTGTTATAGGTTTCTTTTTATTTCCCTGTATTATTGATTTGAATTTCAAACGTCTAAAATTATAATTTTTAAATCATATTTACATATTCTTATGGTTATAACATGTATTGTATGCACCCTTCTGTTGACTACACCAACCACTTTTCTTTTATCCTTTATATGCTTAGTTTTAAATTCATAATCAACAAAAAATTCCAACAATCTAATTTTTTTAGCATTTAAATTTGGTTGTCCAAACAAATACTTCAATCGAGTTTGGTTATTTCGTAATTCAAACATTTTTCCTACGATGAAATTGCTCCACATTTTCAAGGCATGTATAATGGTTTCCATCTCTAAATGATGAGTGTCATAGTTCCTTTCATGCTCTTTTAGCTTCCTGAATTCATAACATATCATGTGCCCATTTTACATGAGTACCCCTCCAAGTCCTTATTTTCATGCATTTGTGCACACAACAAAATTTTCATTTGGATCATATATCTTCAATATAGGTGCACTTGTTAACAACCTCCTTAAATGTTAAAAGGCTTTTTCATATTTATGAATCCATTCAAATTTTGTACATTTCTTTTGCAAGGAAGTAATAGGTTCGGCTATTTTTTAGAATCCCTTAATAAATCTTCTATAGTAACTTGCTAAACCCATGAAATATCTCAGCTTTTTCACACTTTTTGGTGTTGGAAACTCTTTTATTGCTTTAATATTTTATGGTTCTCCTATTATCCCTTTTGTTGAAATGGTATGTCTCAAATAATGAATTTCCTTTTATAAAATGGGCATTTAGTTAGCTTGGAATATAACTAATGTTCTCTAAGAACCTATAAAACCATCCTCAAGTGTTTTTCATGATCTTACTTAAATTTAGAATACATTAGGATGTCTTCCAAGATGACAATAACAAGCTTGCATAAATAATTTAGGAAAATTCCATTAATGAGGAAAATGAAGAGATTTGGTACATTAGATATCCCAAATGGTACTACTATAAACTCATAATCCTCATATGAAGTTTGAAATTTCATATTACTAATGTATTCTTCCTTAATCCTTACCTAAAGATACCCTAATCTCAGGTCAATTTTTTAAAACACCTTAGCTTCCCTATGTTGGTCAAACAAGTCATCTATTCTTAGCAAGGGGAATTTATTCTTCACTGTGACTTTGTTCAGTTGCCTAAAATCAATAATAATCTTAGTATGCCATCCTTCTTTCTAAAAAAAGAACCATGACACTTGGGCACGTGTTTGCTTTCTTTAAGAGATCTTCTAGTTGCATTTCTAAGTCATTAATCTCTAGTGTGCTCATCTTTTATGGTGTTTTAGACACTAGGGAAGCTCCATGTACCACATATATAAATAAGCCAGAGTTTCTTTTAGGTGGTAACCCTAGAAATTCGAAAAAAACATCTTTATATTCTTCTAGTATTGGGTGGTCTGCAAGGCTAGTTCCTAATCCTCAGGTATCTCCCCCGTGTGGGTTGCATAAATTTGACACCCTTTCCTAAAATTTCTCTTTAGTTGCATAGCTGATATTTCCCTAACAAAAAATTGCCTTGGAATTCCCCTTAATTATCTTCACTATCATTCTTAAATAAAGAAAGTAAATTATTTATTCTAACATTCTAATATTTCATAATTTTTTCCCAATCAATCCATGCCAATTAAGTGTTAATTTTAGGGCTAGATAGTTCTTTCTTGTAGATAATTACATTTTTAAACTTCTTCAACAATTTTCACATTTCATTCACCGCATATCAACATGATAAATTATATAGAGATAACATTAGCATAAACAATGCATCATAATAGTAAGGAACATTCAAAGAAAAACATATACAATAGAGACACCAAGATTTAGGTTAGACACCAAGGAAAAACCCCACAAGGGGGAAAACCCAGAATCAAATCTTCTTCTTCTTCGATTTTCATCATAATGAGACATAAGTATTTAAATTTCAAACACGTTAAGCCCCCTAAGGCCAGCCCTAGATGATACATGATCCTTATAAAGGTGTTGGCATTATGATACAGGTGTTGTCCTTGATGGAAACTCACTCAAATGACAGTTCATAGTGTAACAAGTTAACAACAAAGGATTACAGATCAGACTCCAAAGAATGAAGAAAGAGAGGTATATGCAAGCTCACTTTGTCCAAGAAGCATATACACGTGGGTTAATAGAAAACAATGAGTGTATAATGTATACATGGACTTTCACAGGAGGAAAAGCACGTACATATTGGAAAACCAAGATTTTGGTCAAAGGTATTTGGTCCAAGGTAATGACCCTAGGTATTCGATCAAAGGTATTGGTCCTAAGTGATTTTGGTCCAAGGTATTGAGAAAGGCCTAAGAGTATATAAGGAGGAGAATATCATTAGGCCAAGTGGGCAAGCAATAAGATTCTAAGGAAAACTTTATCTGAAGTATAATTTATGTTGCAGGGTTATGTTTGGGACTAGATTTGAAATATTTATGTGGACCTTGAGTTCAATGTTTGGTCAGGATCATGAGACGTGAAATGACTTAGTCTTGAAAGATATGATATTGGTTGAGACTAGATTTGATGTTTTGCAGCTGTTTTATTCGTTATCTATCATGATCTCGGTTTATCTAAAGTCTGGAATTGCGACAAAGTTCTAAGTCAATATTTGCAAATCTGTACACAGGTTCATCTTGGCGAAAGAATGTATACATGCATTCTTCTTAGATCTTAATGTAAAACTAAATGCTTAAGGAGGGTGGCATTTGATTGTTTGATTGTATAGGTGAGAAGAAGTGATCTCTGTCCCTACCTGTGTAAAGCTCTGTAAATTGACAATAGATATTTAGTATATTGATGGTTGGTACAGATTTGATTCAAAAGATTATGTTTGTAGTAGTTTTCAATGGTATACACAAGATTAATTCACATAAGTAGCATATACATGCAATTTGGGTTTAGCCAAGTAGCATATACACTCTAATGCATGATTTTTGAGGTTACAGTTGGTTCTAAATAATGATGCAGGGTTCTGGGTTTAGCATAGTATTCTGATATCAGTGATCTGATTGTTCAGATTATCTAAATATTGGTTGATGCAGTTAAGTTTAAAACATTTGATAGGTCTAGTGTGAAAATTTGATGAAATGTGGCCTTCAGATTTCGGTGTTGTGATCTAGGAGTATCCATTATGAAAATTCATGAAACATGGTCCTTGGTGGAAGAGTGGAGTTTTTCTATAGGCTAGCACCTACATACTAGTAAACATATTGGCTAGTAGAAGAGCTAGGGGGTTGTAGCTTCCTTCCAATAGAAGCTAGAAAATGAGAGAAGGTTGTAACCTTCTGCAGGTAGAAGCCTACATACTGGTATGAGTTTGCACCAGTACAAGATTGTAAATAGATTTTCTTATTATTAAAAGAAGACATAGATGACAGCAGCAGGTGGTTGTTACCCACATTTGGTTTCTAGCTTACATCTCGGTGTTCATGTGTGTTGCTTATGTGTGATGCTTTATTCCTCTTTTACTGCACTATCTAATAAGTCCTTAATATACTGGTTTAAGCTCAACACATGATAAATTGTCTAAATCATAAGTTATCTAGATATATGTTGGTTTCTTTAATCAAAGTCACATGTACACACTAGTTCACTTCATTGAAGTAGCATTTATATATCTGTTTGGGAAATAAAATTATTGATCTAACCCTGCTTAGTATTATTTCCAACAATTGGTATCAGAGCAAGTACTTTAGAAGAAGCTTGATCACTTGAAGGGAGATCCATCAACATTAATAATCAAGAAAGCATGGGATCCATCAGACCGCCAATCTTCAATGGGAGAAACTTTGTTTATTGGAAAATAAGAACCATAACCTATCTACAATCACTTGGAATGGATTTATAGGAAATTGTGGAAGGAGGATATACATTTCCAACAACAATTCCTATAGATGCGGAAGGTAAAAAGCAATATGAAACCAATGCCAAATCTTTCAATACTTTATTGGGAAGTTTGTCACAATCAGAGTTTGCCAAAGTCATGCAACTCAAATCAGCCAATGAAATATGGGACAAAATTGTTCTGAGCTATGAAGGAGACTCTTAGGTAAAACATGCTAAGCTTCAAACTCTTTGAATTTAGTATGAAATTCTTAAGGTGCATAGTGATGAAAGTATAGCTAGTTACTTCTTACATATAGATGAGGTTGTTAGTTGTATGAAGAATCTGGGTGAAGAAATAAAGGAAGTTACCTTATTTGAGAAAGTTTAGATATCCTTTTCGCTAAATTTGAATCAAAAGTGTCTATCATAGAAGAAAAATAGGATTTGCAGAATATCACTATGACACAGCTTCATGGAATCTTAACTGCCTTTGAGATGAGAAAAGGAGGACCATCAGATATGAGAGAAGTTGCATTTAAAGCTTCAACAAAAGGAAAGGAAGAACACAATGAATCAGGACATATTTCAAAAGAAGAAGATGAAGTAAACTTTGTCAATATCTTCAATGGGGTTCTGGTAGGTTTAGAGGTAAGCTACCCTTCAAATGCTTTACTTGTGGTAGAGTAAGTCATTATGCTACCAGATGTCCTCATAAAGATAAATATGAAAGAGGAAAGGAATATGAAAAAGGGAATGGAAAACAAGTTGTGAATAAAAAGAGATACTATACTCATGAAGATAGTGACAGTTTATCTAATAGTGATGAAGATGAAACTGGACAAGATTACAGACTTCTCATGGCTTATGATAGCAATGACTTTTGGGATAGTATAGAAGAGGATAGTGATGGTTTATCTAATAATGATGATTATAGACTTCTCAGGGCTTATGACAATGATAATTTCTGGGATGCTTTAGAAGAGGAAGACATTCATGAAGAAATATCTAAACTCAAAATTTGTTTAGAAGAAAATAATATGATTATATATACCTTGACATGCCAACTTGCTGAAAAGAAAAAACAAAATGAAAAACTAGAATGCGAAATTGTGGGTCTAAGAAAGGATCTTGAGAAAACCAAATCTCTCAATATTAGATTTTCTAAAGGACCAGAAACTTTAAATGAAATTATCAAAGTTCAGTGTTCTCCTCTGATAAAGATAGGCAATGGATATACTGAAGAAGCATCTCAATCACAAAAGCTATCAACCTCCACCAAAAGCTATCTTGATGCAGCAAAGACCAGCAAACAGTATGACAATCATCAGCAAAGCATAAAGTCGATCACTAGGTAAATCATACTTAATTTACTCGAAGGATGAATAGAAGCCACAACTAATCTTAGGCAAATCATACTCAATTTACTCCAAAGATGAATATCAATATAAAATACAATCACCAAGTTAATAGATTCGATAGTCGCATGAACTTCTTTAATGGGCAACATTTTTTCATGTCTTAATTTTGGGCACAAAGCTGCTCAATGCATTGCTTACACAACCATCATGAAGAGAGAAGCATGAAATCAAGGGAATGTATCAGGGATCAAGAGAAGTTCCTATAATAACTTTTCTTCTCTTGAAAATGAAATAGAATGTTCAATCTGTAACAACTTTGGTCATGAAGAATCTGAATGCGAGAGCAAATTTCAGCAAACATCTCAAAAGGAGGAAACACCATTAAATCCCAAGATATGGAGAAGGAAAGAATCTCAAAAAGAAAGATTTGGTATAGACCTGTATGTAGAAGGACAAGAAAATCAATGGTACATCGACAGTGGATACTCCAAACACATGATAGGTGACAAAGAAAAACTTCACTCATATAATTCCTTAGAAAAGGAAAAAAATGTCTCATTTGGAAATGACACACTTGCTGTCACAAAAGGTAAAGGTTTTGTTTTCTTGAAAGAAAAGGTTAAATATAGAAATGTTATGTATGTAGATGGTTTAAAGCATAACTTGTTGAGTGTCAGTCAAATGTGTGATGAAGGAAATGAAGTGGTTTTTCAATCAAATCGATGTGTTGTTCGTGAGTTTGATACATGAGACACCGTGATCAAAGGTACAAGAACTTCAAACAACTTATACATACTCAAGGGAGGACAATAACATTGCTATCTAAAAAAAAATGTTGAAAGCTAGCCGTGGCATAGAAGATTGGGACATCCAAGCTTTTCTCAAATAAGAAAAGCATGTAGATTCAAGGTTGTTTGCAACCTTCTAGATATCAGCATCCCAGAAAATACAATATGCAAACTAGGTCAAATCAGTAAGCAAACCAGAGTTCACTTCATGGAAAAAGAAGGGTCAGCTAGTAATCCTCTTGAACTTGTCCATACTGATTTATGTGGACCATCAAGGAAAAAGTCACCTCGTGGAGAAGAATACTTTATTTTGTTCATTGATGATTTTTCTAGAATGTGTTGGATAGGTCTTCAAACGCATAAAGATGAAGCATTTGAAAAATTCAAAGCCTTGAAAGCTTTGGTTGAAAATGAATCATATTGAAAAATCAAATTCCTTAGATCTGATTGAGGAGGAGAATTTACATCAGATGAATTCTTTGACTTTTGTGAACAATATGGAATAGAAAGGAAATTCTCCACCACAAGGACTCCTTAGCAAAATGGTGTGGTAGAAAGAATGAACAGAACAATTCAACAAATGGCTCGAGCTATGCTAGATGAATCTAGAACTCCTACAACCTTCTAGGGTGAAGCCGCATTCATTGTCATAACTATTCTCAACAAATAAAATGTTCGGCTAAATAACACTCAAACTCCACATGAACTTCGGTATGGTAAGACTCCTACTGTAAAATATTTTAAAGTTTTTGGAAGCAAATGTTTTATCAAAAGGACTGATGAAAAACTTGGTAGGTTTGAACCCAGGGAAGATGAAGACATTCTTCTTGGTTATTCTTCGAGAAGTAAAGGATATAAATGTTTAATAAAATACTTGGAAATATTGTTGAAAGCATTGATGTTGTAGTTGATGAAGCATGTAAAAATTCAAAATAGATAAAATCAACAGAAGATTATGACAATGAAGAAGACGAGGATTTTTTTCCCACATCAAATCAAAATCATATTGAAGAAGAAACCAATGAAGCACCAGAAGAAGAGATAATGGTAGAAGAAAAGACTCCATCCAGGTATGTTTAGAAAAATCATCCAGAAACTCAAATTATAGGGGAAAAGGAGGCAGATGTGCATACAAGAAGAAATATTACAGAGACCTCAAGCTATCTAGCATTAATCTCCTCCACTAAACCTAAAAATGTAAATGAAGCATGCAAAGATGAATGTTGGGTCAAGGCCATGGATGAAGAACTTGAGCAAATTGAAAAAAATGATACTTGGGAATTAGTTCCTAGACCTCATGATAAAAATATTATAGGAACTAAATGGTATTCAAAAACAAGCTGAATGAAAATGGAGAAGTCATTAGAAACAAGGCCAAACTTGTTTGTAAAGGGTATGCTCAACAACAAGGTATAGATTTTGAAGAAACTTTTGCACCTGTTTCCAGACTTGAATCCATAAGGATGTTTCTTGCTCTTTCTAGCTTTCAGAAATTTAAAATATACCAAATGGATGTAAAATCAACCTTCCTTAATGGAGATTTAGAAGGATTCATTCTTCAAAATGATGCAAAACTTGTATGCAGACTCAAAAAGGCTCTCTATGGTCTAAAACAGGCTCAAAGGGCCTGGTATTACCACCTTGACAAATATCTACACCAACAAGGTTTTACAAAAGTTTCAACCGATAGAAATTTATATACAAAGATTGAAATTGATAAATTGCTAATTATTATTGTTTTTGGTAGAAATGAAGAACCCATGAGTCAGAATTTTTCTTCAGTAATGCAGCAAGAATTTGAAATGTCCTTTCTTGGTGAACTTACATATTTTCTTGGTCTACAAGTTCAACAAAATAAAGATGGTATTTTTCTTTCACAAACCAAATATCTCAAACATATATTGAAAAGGTACATAATGGAAGATTCTAAACCTGTATGTACCCCAATGATAACAAGATGCAGTCTCACCTCAAATGATGAATTAGTAGTACATCAACAAACTTATAGATCCATGATTGGCAGTGTGTTTTATCTAACATGTACCCAACTTAACATCATGCATGCAGTAGGAATAGTTGGAAGATTCTAAGAAAATCCAAAGGAATCACACCTTTAGGCAATTAAAAGAATTTTCAAATATCTTCAAGGAAATTAGGACTTTGGTTTATGGTATCCTAGAGATGCAAATCTTACTCTTCATGCATATACAGATGCAAATTGGTTAGGAAGTGTTGATGATAGAAAAGACACTAGTGGTGGTGCATTCTATATGGGTTCCAGGTTAGTGTCTTGGTTCAACAAGAAAGAAAATTCAATTGCTTTATCTACAACGGAAGCAGAATATGTGGATGTTGCATTTTGCTACACACAATAACTTTGGATGATGCAAACTTTGCAAGAAATTCAGATCATATGTACTGCACCCATATCCATTCTATGTGATAATACAAGTGCCATCAATATTTCAAAGAATCGAGTCATGCACTCCAAGACCAAGCACATACCCATCAAGTACCATTTTCTACGTGAACAAATGCTTGAACAAAAGGTAAAATTGGAGTATGTTCCCTCCAAAGAACATGTTGCTGATATATTCACTAAACCCCTGCCCAGAGAAACATTTGAATATCTCAAACAAAAGCTGGGAGTATTTGTTGCATCATCCTGCTATTAAATCCATTTTTTGTCTTCAGAGAAAGGCTATTGTATGCATGTTTCATGAAGTATAATCATGTACACCCGCATGTTTCTGTGGGTCAAGGAACATACATGTTTTTTAGACAGGAAAAATAGTGGGACATGATCTGATATGGGTGATCTATCTGATGTTGATGATTACAGTCTATCGATATGCTTTGTTTAATAATTTTTATCTTACTGACAAAGATGCCTTGATCATTGACTTGTTAACAATGCACAGGTAGCACAGGTTCAGGGGGAGCATTAACCTTCAAATGCATTATGGTTGTTGAGTACAGCTATGGTTTCAGAAATTTATACCATTTGTTGCTTAAGTCATGTACAAGTCTAGGGTGTGATATGTCTTCTCATACATTTGAACAAGTACTCTTAGACAAATGATGTAATTTGTATCCCCACTTTGCATGGGATGGATAATATATATATATATATATATATATATATATATATATAATATTGTATCTCTGTCATGTATAAACAATCAGTATATCCCCACTTCGTTCAGAGATTAAGGTATGTATGAGTCATTGGTAATAGGAAGGTCATACTCACCCAGTTGAGTTATAGAGTCATGTCATTCCTGTAGGTTCTGCGTGTGCTCAAGGGCAACATGGACCTCACATGGGCGGTTTGGTACATCTCAGCATAGGGGGAGCTTAATCAAAGAATTCAGCATATACTCAAGGGGTGCATAGACAACATAACATATATCAAAAGGGGAGAATATCTTGGTCCACCCTTTGCCCATGATGATAAAGGAGGAGAGTGACTTGTTGTTGTTGTGTCCATCAAGTCCAAAGGGGGAGATTGTTGGTATTATGATACAGGTGTTGTCCTTGATGGCAACTCACTCCGATGATAATTCATAGTGCAACAAGTTAACAATAAAGGATTATAGATTAGACTCCAAAGAATGAAGAAAGAGAGGTATACACGAGTTCACTTTGTCTAAGAAGTGTATACATGTGGATTAACAGAACAAAAGGAGCATATATCATATACACACACATTCGTAGGATGAAAAGTGCATACATGTTCAAAAACCAAGATTTTGGTCAGAGGTATTTGGTCCAAGGTATTGACACTAGGTATTCGGTCCAAGGTATTGGTCCTAAGTGGTTTTGGTCCAAGGTATTGAGAAATGCCTAAGAGTATATAAGGAGGTGAAGATCATTACGCCAGGTAGGCAAGCAATAATATTCTAAGGAATACTTCTATCTGAAGTATTTTTTATGTTACAGGGTTATGTTTGGGACTAGATCTGAAATATTTATGTGCACCTTGAATTGAATGTTGGGTCAAGATCATGAGATGTGAAATGAAATATTCTTGAAATATCTGATAATGGTTGAGACTAGATTTGATGTTTTGCAACTATTTTATTCATTATCTATCAAGATATGGGTTTATTTGAAGTCTGGAATTGCAGACAAATTCTAAGTCAATATTTGCATATCTGTACGCAAGTTCGTCTCGGCCAAAGAACGTATATACACAGTCTTCGTAGATTTGAACATAAAACTAAATGCTTAAGGAGGGTGGAATTTGATTGTTTGATTGTATAAGTGAGAATAAGTTATATTTGTCCCTCCCTGTGTAAAGCTCTGTAAATTGACAATAGATATTCAGTATATCGATGGTTGGTACAAACTTGAGTCAAAAAATTATTTTTGCAGTAGTTTTTGAAGGTATACACAGTTTTAATTCATAGAAGTAGTGTATACACGTAGATTGGGTTCAACCAAGTAGCGTATACATTCTAATGTATGATTTTTTAGGTTACAGCTGGTTTTGAATAATGATGTAGGGTTATGGGTTCAGCACAATGTTCTGGTATCAGTTATATGATTGTTCAGATTAACTAAATATTAGTTAATGCAGTTAAGTTTAAAATCTTTGATAGTTCCAGTGTGAAATTTGATGAAATGTGGTCTTCAGATTGTGGTGTTGTGATCCAGGAGTATCCAGTCTGAAAATTCATGAAAAGTGGTCCCTAGTGGAAAAGTGGAGTTTTTCTGTAGGCTGGCACCTACGTACTAGTAAACATATTGTCTAGTACAAATGCTAGGGGGTTGTAGCTCCATTCCAGTAGAAGATGGAAAATGAGAGAAGGTTGGAACCTTCTACAGGTACAAGCCTACATACTGGTATGGGTCTGCACCAGTAGAAGATTGTAAACATATTTTCTTATTATTAAAATAAAACAAAGATGACAGCAGCAGGTGGCTTTTACCCACATTGGGTTTCCACCTTACATCTTAGTGTTCATGTGTGTTACTTATGTGTGATGCTTTATTCTTATTTTACTGTACTATCTAATAAATCCTTGATATACTAGTTTAAGCTCAACACATGACAAATTGTCTAAATAACAAGTTCTCTGGATATATAATCATAGTCACATGTACACTCTATTTCACTTCACTGTAGTAGCGTATATATATTTATTTGGGAAATAAAATTATTGATCTGATAACACTGATTCTTAAATAATGAAAGTAAAATATTTATTGTAGCATTCTAATATTTCATAATGTTTTCCCAATCAATCCATGCCGATTAAGTGTTAATTTTATGGCTAGATAGTTCTTTGTTGTAGATAATTACATTTTTAAACTTCTTCAAAAATTTCCACATTTCATTCAGCCCATATCTACATGAGAAATTATATAAAGATAACATTAGCATCAAGGAAAATTTTAAGGATCGAAATTTTTCTTGAAGTTTAGAAACATTGGCGAATCTCATTAATCCCTAATATGCAAACTATAAAATTTTTATTGATATATTTGTAAAATTATTCAAATTTATAATGATTTTATATATAGTCTCTATATAATGTTGGCGATTTTAAAGGTAAAATAATTTTATATTCTAAAATTTGGGCGAGTCACCTGTTATAAAAATTGGAAATTAGCGAATCTTTTTGTGGAAAAATCATGGAAAATTAGCCCACTGGGCAAACATTAGCCCCTAAAATTTTCCATGATTAGCATAAATGATTATCATAATAGTAAGGAACATTCAAAGAAAAACATACACAATAGAGACACCAAGATTTAGGTTAGACACCAAGGAAAAACCCCATAAGGGGGAAAACCTAGAATTAAATCTTCTTGTTCCTTGATTTTCATCATAACAAGACATAATTATTTCAATATGAAACACATTAAGCCTCCTAGGGCCAACCCTCGATGACATGGGATCCTTATAACATGGTAGCCGACAATTTAATCAAGGGGGAATTCTTAAGACCTTCAATAGGGTTGCCTCCAAATCACTATAAATAGCATCGATCTATGTCTCAATTAGCATACAATTATTTCCATAGGAGCACAAACCAATGTTATGTTTCATGGTCATATCATTATCAAATATCATTTTCATAAGTATAAGAGTCACCACCCAAACATCATTGTGATATGTACAAGAATCACTACTCAAACATCATTGTCATATGTACAAATAGTATTTCCCAAACATCATTGTCATATGTACAAATAGCACTACCCAAACATCAATATCATATGTAAAAGAATCACTTGTCAAACATCATTTTCATATGTACAAATAGTACTTCCCAAACATCACTTTCATATGTACAAGAATCAATTCTCAAACATCACTTTCATATGTACAAATAGTACAGCCTAAATATCAATGTCGTATGTACAGATTTCACTACCCAAACATCATTTCAATATAACATTTTCAAAAGGATATAATATAATTTTCATACATCACTAACCTAGGCATAAAATCACTTCCACACATCACAAATGTTGAACTCTCTGTAACTTAAAGAATAAGGGCACAAATCACATAACTTTAACCATCAACCTTACACTCTTGAGGTGCAAGATCTAGTGCCAAAACCATCCTCTCACTAACATTCCTTATAAACTATACTATAGAAAAAATTAATCAAATTCTAACAACCATTCATACAAAATTTTTCCAATAGGACCTACACCACAATCTAATTCTTCAAACATGGAAAGACAACATACCTCAGACTTGAATGTCATTCTCTACCCTCCTCTATTCATCCCTTTGCACAATGAAGTTAGAGATTTTGGACCCCTAATAAGGGTTTTCTATGGCACCCACGTTAGCCCTAGTTTAGAGCTCAATATTCCACAAAACCTTGTGATAACCTCATCTACAAGTCCTGAACATTTGCGATCTCACACTAAGGTAACTCATCCTTATTTCTACATCTACCCCAAGGCTAAATTTAACTCAGACTTACTCCAAACTAAGGCTTAGTCCTCCTGCAACAAACAGAAAGAATTCAACCATGCTCTCAAGTGCAATTCACCTCTAAACATGCTCAAAGCTGACCCTTAATGAATGTATCCTAGCTACAGTGTTATCCCTAAGCTTTTGGTCCTCCAAAATAGACCTAACCAAATAGATTTCAAAACAGACCAATATTTTTGACCTACATAATTAGAGAAATTACGCTCTAGAAAATGCATAAAGTTGGCCCTAACTTTTCCTCTTCCATTCACCCACCAAGCAACCTAAATTGTCCCATTTAATCAAGGAGAAGATATACCAAATTGTTTCCTTTTCATTCCTTGATATAACTCCTATATTCTGCAACCATATTAGAATATTTATCTCCAAGGATACATTACTCTTGTGTGTTGAATGAGCTCCAAATGTGGTCTAATAGATACTGATCATTGAAGGACCCAAGCAGTCTCGTGACCCTTCATTTTGTTAAGGACAACTTGAGAAAGACACTTATAATTTTCTTTTAATAATATTTAAATATATTTTCCAAATACCTTGATGATGGCTTGCCAAAATAAATTTTCCACATCAAATAATAATAAGAGGATTGCCAAATAGATCAACAATAATATTTCTTTTATCCATTTTTGAAATCTATTTTGGAGAAAGATGGATATTTTCCTTGGGGTCATTGGAATTCTTATGGGGATATTCATCCCAAAGCTACCGCAAATTTCAAAACTCCCTCTCGTATAGGGAGGAATTTATGGTTATTCCATGTCTCTCATCTTGGATACACATGTCTCCTCATCAAAGAAGCTCATATCATCTCATATAAGAAGAATAATCCATAACCAATGATAGGAAAGATCAATTTACCACAACCAAGTCCATGTATGTCACAAATGACCTTGGTAAATATGGCACACACACTACTGGTCTCAAGTTATGAGCCCTAATATTTCAATAAGAATGTTACAACTCCCAAGGCTACTAACTTTAATTATCAACTTGGGATTCATACAAACTTAAGAGGGGTTGGCACCATATGTGTAGAAGACACCTTCCTCCTCCTATTCTGACTCCCTTAATGTATGTGAAAGAAGGAAATGAAACAAATTCAAATAAGAAAATATCTAGGTAAACCAACAGTCCTATGTTCCAAATGGTAAATAGCAATAAGAAAACATATTCTACTTTTGCTATAAAGTAAATGGAAAAAATGAAATCTATTCTATTTCCAAAAATGTAAAGCACAATGAAAACTAAGAAAATATTATCTATGTTACTGGAAAGGAAACGGAATTAAAGGAAATATGTTCTATTTTATAGGAAAGTAAAGTCCTAGATTAATCTTGTGGAAAGGAAATCGCACTTTGCTTAAAGCAAATTGCAGAAAGGAAATCTAAACTAATTGCAGAAATCAACATTCAAGAAGTAAGAAATGAAAAATATCAATGGTAACCTAACCAAACCTCAGCTCAACCAAAGTGGTCTAAATGAATTAGTAGGATGTAACTATACTTCTGCCATGAATTTGGAGTTAATCTAGGCAAGGAAAGAGCTTGAAAACAAACTGTTATAGGAAACTTTATGTTGCTACAGGAAACTCCTACAAGGTTATTTCTTGATTAGCCTGATCATTTTCAAAGATAATAAAATCAAAAAATTGTGGGTAATTTATTTTATTAATTTCAATTCTTTTATGATTTAATCCAGGTGGAATCAACTCAAAAGATCTTCATTATCAGGTGCTAAAACTCAACATAAATTTACTACTAAAAACTAGAAATTTCACAATAGTGAACTAATGAGATGATCTAAGCAACCAAATGCCTCAGTTAATCAAGTGAAAATTATATGGGATAATTTTTTATTATTAAGTTTTATGTTTTTAGGATTCAATAAAAGTGTAATAACTTGAAATAATCTCATTAACACGTGCTAAAACTCAGCAAAAATTTATTATTGTTTTTGGTACAAGATACTTCCAGAACTTTCAGAATTGTGAACTAGTAAACCAATCCAAGTAGCTCAATGATGAATGTGACTTTATAGGGTTTTTACAAGGATGCATCATACTCATAATTGTATAAATCACCTAAAAATCCACTTACTTAAATCATATTAGCAATATAACCTACAACAAATCAAGCATGAATGCTAAGTGTAGGAATAGGAAATGCAAGTATAAGGAATGCAAGTGAACAAGGCATTCAAAGAAGATAAATAAATTTTGAAATAGGGATCTAAGGCTATTGGGATGTTAAATACCAAGGATAATCAAATTCCAATGAAGTAAACCAAGCCTTAGAAGTTTTAAATGAAACCAAACATCATTATTAAAATCAATTCAAGTACATCCCTACTGGAAATGAAAGTGGAGCCGCTATTAAAACATTTTTTTCACAAGAAGACTAAAATATCCATGCCCCTTGAGCCTAATTCGAATTGGTACTTATAAAAATTAATGGGGAAGCATCCTCTTTGAAATGGGGCAACTTTCCCCTCCAAAATCCTTCAAAACATAGATTTGGTTCCCCATAATAGGAATCTTCATTAAATATTGAGTTGTTGTTTCTCCTATAGCAGGGAACACATCCCTCTAATTTATTAATAAATGGATCTCAATAATATTTCAATAATTCCATGATATCCTATTCATTTATTAGTCCATCCTGACCCTATGGCAGGGACAAAGTTCCTAAAATCTCTCATTCAACGAATCTTCAAAATTTACTCAATATTCGCTCAATATTCTGCAAAATAAATAATATTAAGCACATAATATGAAATTATATCTAATAACTCCTAATGAACACATTATATCTCAAAAATATGTAATCAAATGAAAAAAGAGAGTTTAATTATGTTGAAGGATGGTCATATGGCCCTTGAATTGTACCTATTTGGGAGGCCCATCATCCAGGTCGAGCCCCATGACCTCATCTCAGCTGAAAAATGATGACTCGATCCATAGAAGTATAATAGTTATCCACACTAATAACAGAGGATATCAATCTACCACAACCAATTCCATGGTGGTCATAAATTACCTTGGTATAGATCACATACCATATGTCCATTGACTGACCCTCTCGTAACTTGATCCTCATCGATCAAGTCCTAGAAAACTTGCATCCAATACATAGGGGAGATAAATTTATCACAACCAAATACATGGCAGGCACATCCACCCTTGGTAAACATCACACACACCTAAGTCTCCTCTCCCATATGGCCAATATGGGAGGAAATCCCAACAATATTGACTAAGTTTACAAACCCTTTATAATGGTGACTTGTGGGTAGGATGAAAATTGGGGCTTGTACTCAACCATGTCTTTGGATTTAAGGAGTACCCTTACATTGAAGAGCTCTCTTTCTATTCCCTCATCACCAAGTCCATGGCTATTCAAGATACTAGGGAATTTAGCATAGCTTAGTGTTCTCGATCAATAGTGTTCCCTCTTAGGATACATTCTCCTGCACTCCAAGCTACTCTCTAAAGAATATGCACTTCAACGACTTGGTTAGAATTCTTGAAATATACTTATTTGGTGTAGCCTCACTACTTCAACTCTACAATATGTCATTGTCAGAGCCTCATTACTTGCTCTATGCTAGATCCTCATTCCTCCCTTTATGTTAAAGCCTCATTTCTCCCTCTATGTAGGAGACAAAATGCTCCATTAGTGACGCCATGTTTGACAATCCTGCAGATATATTTTGAAATCTTACTGCAATATGGTCAACCACTACTATATTGAGTGCAATGGAATTTTGTTACCTACTCATCTAGTAAATCAAAGTAATACTCATACTGAAGAAAAACCTCAATGTGTTCTTCCTATTCACAACAATCTTGGTTCACTTTACATTGGCATATCTCTTCAATCACAACATTGTCTCAATCCATGACTGAATATACCATGAATGTATCTCAATACCAGCTTTACAACATCCTAATATATATGTTCAGGCTCCATATGGATCAGAGTACATGCTTCAAAGAAAATATCCATCTAGCTTCCGCTCATGATAGGATCCACCAAATCTGAACCTGAAGATCAGTCTCTCAACTACTTTAGTGTAATCCATCACACCAAGTCTCTAAAAACATACTTCTCTTAACAAGTAATTCTTCATCATCTCTCTTTTAGACTTCTAATCTCAAGAGCTAGATCACCTTGGGCTCAGAGGTAAAATCCCTCTAGCACTAAATGATGAGATGATTTTATCCTATCATAAATAAATTAATAACATATAAAACAAAATATCAAAGCATGCTTGCAACCTTGAAGATAGGTTGGATTCTGCATCAAATGTCCATCAATCTAACCATACTAAGCACGAGGGACTTCCTAGAGTCCATATGAGGCTTTCATCAATATGAAATCATGAGTCTCTTTCTTAAGTGCATCAAATACTTGAGGTAGATCCAAGTATTCTTCTCCCCTAAGTACATTATGGAGGAAGGCAACTTCACATAGATCTAATAATAATGCACCTAGAAACAAGAGATAGGATCTCATTATATTCATCTTTCTCTGAGATCATATTCATTATAATTGTAAATTGTTGCATTTTTGTCGTCTAGTATGGTCCTTTCATGAAGGGCCTATTCCTCTCAGATATTCCCTATATCAAAGAATTTACTTTCATTGTTACATGACAATCTACTCCCCCTTAATAGGAAACCTATTTTAGTCATAGTCATCAATTTGGAAGAATACAATCGTTTCTTTGAGGTCTAGTCTCTTATCCATTGGCACTCTAATCACAGGATGGATTTACATCCTCCTTGATCTTGATATTGAGGGATAGTTCCTTACATCCATGTGATGTACCTATTGTCCCCAGAACAAGGGAAAGAGAAATAATAGCAAAGCAAATAAACATGATGAAAGTATACCTAATGATGAGGCATGATTATCTTCCTTTTCTAGATATGAGAGTGGCTCCTTTATTCTCCTACACTAGCTCCCTCTTGGAGCTAACTTTTCCCATATTAGTCCACATCTTGATGACTATCAAAATGGATCCCTTTAATGAGGATTTCTATCATCTCACTCTTGATCCTGCCTCCTTCTTAGCCAGGAGGCACCACTGTCAATGTCACTTGCAAAAGAAGAAATGCATCATCTTGCGCACCTCTTGTATTCTCATTTCTAGATTCTTGATCACATACTAAATATCAATGTACAAGATGACCATTGGATATGGATCATATCAATATATATCACACTAGGGTTCTAATGCTATAGAACCTAGGCCTTTTTATATTCAAGGCCACTCCTAGGGTTTCTCCTAGACCCTAACCCATATTTCTAAGAACACAATATCGCTAGGGTTTTCTCCAAACCCTAGAATTATTTTAGGAATCTAACATATTCATATGTTTCACTTTGATTTAACAACAAATCCATCATAGATGTCTACACAAGGGTGATCTCAAGGAATTTTCTTCAACCCAAATTTTATACCATGTTAATTTTAGGGCTAGATATTTTTGTGTTGTAGATAATTGCATATTTAAATGTTTTCAACAATTTTCACACTTCATTCACCTCATATCATATGAGAAATTATGTAGAGCGAAAAATAACATAAACCATGCAGTAGAACAGTAATGGAAATTAGAAGAAAAGCATATGCAATTGAGACACCAAGATTTTGGTCAAGGACCAGGGAAAAACCTTGCAAGGGGGAAAACCTATAATAAATTCTTCTTCTTCTTAGATGTTCATAAAATTTTCAGCTGAGATACAAAGTAAAATAATAATGAGACACAATAATTTCAATATAAACCACATTAGGGCTCCTAAGGCCAAACCTAGATCATATAAGATCCTTATAACATGGTAGTAGACAAGTCAATCAAAGAGGAATTCTCAAGACCTGTAGTAGGGATGCCTCCAAATCATTGTAATTAGCATAGATCTATGTCTCAAGTAGCATACATATATTTCCATAGGAGCAAGAACCAATGTTATGTGTCATGGTCAAATCAATATCAAATACCATTGTCATATGTATAAAAGTCACTGTCGAACCTTCACTGTCATATGTGCAAGAATCATTACACAAATATCATTGTCATATGTATAAACAATATTTCCCAAACATTAATGTCATATGTACAAATAACACTTCCAAAACATCACTATCATATGTACAAGAATCATTTCTCAAACATCATTTCGATATGTACAAATAGTACTTCCCAAACATCACTATCATATGTACAAGAATCACTACTCAAACATCATTGTCATATGTAAAAATAGTATTGTCTAAAAGTCAATGTCACATGTAAAAATAGAACTACCCAAACATCAATGTCATATAAAATTATCATAAGGATAGAAGACTATTATCGGACATCACTAACATAGGCATAGAATCACTACCACACATCATAGATGTTCACCTCTCTGTAATGTAAAGAATAAGGGAACAAGTGACAACCCTTTAACCATCCATGTTACACTCTTGAGGTCCAATATTTATGACCCAAACCATCCTCTCACTAATGGCCTTTATATTACATACTATAAGGCACAATAATCAACTTCTAACATCCCTTAATAAAAAAATTGTCCAACAATACCTACACCACATTACAAAGCTTCAAACACATAAAGGAAACACACCTTAGATTTGAGCATCATCTTTTACACTCCTATATTCAACCCTGTGCACACTGAAGTCATAGATTTCATCCCTGTTGGGATAGGGTCCCATAGAGTCGATTTTGGGGTTAAAAGCCCTAGTTTTGGGGTAGAAAGCCCAAGTTGTTTTGTGTAAAATGTAAATTCTCTGCAATTTGTGGTCGGGGAGAGTGTAGATGTAAAGTGTCATGAAGGGTTACCACCCTTATTTTATGTAAGTTGTGTTAGCTTTAGAATACCTACCCATGGTCTGTGAATCATGGGATTGCATAAAAAGGAGAGTCTTAGAAGAGTCTAAGGCATATTTTGGGTAATATATGATGAATGTAATGGGTCATTAGCGAAGCGAGTGAAGTGTTTTAGATTATAAGAGAGGCTTTGCAGCTATGTGCATAGAGGCCTAGGGTATAAGTCTACATCTGAGTGCATAGACCACTGCAGATGAGTATGCTAGGTAGTTAGAGTCTATAAGAAGATCTAAGGCATTAATAAAGAAGATTACTTTGGAAATATTTGTGTTTGACATATTTACTTTTGTTATGAATGAATGCAATTATGTTATTCCGAACAATGGGTTTATGATTTAATGCTATATTGATGCAAGAATCTATACGTTTCCATTGTTATCTGTCTGCAAATAATAATATCTATTTACACGAAGAACATATTAATGAATATTGAAGTTATCAGATAATTAAACCAATCTCGGTAATTATGGAATTAAGAGTAGTTACAGAAGTGTGTAAGTAGTTGATTCACCTAGTTAGGCTCCGTGGACGATAGTCATAGACCTTCATGAAGGTCTAGAAGTTGATTAAGAAAAATATATCAATAAGCCCTAAAGGGCTTATTGATTTATGTGAAGACAGAGTTAGGGAACAAAATGACATCAGTACCATCTCTGGTGCAAAAACTTGGTTCCAACATCCCCCCATATTGCTTCAAGTGAGACTTTGGTCTGCGCTCCATGGATTAATGCTGAAAGGGCCAGTGGTGTAGTGATTTGTTTGGCTAAATTAGCGTTGAACCTGGATCAAGGCCTACTAAGCGAACAAATGGTTTTGTTGTTGGGATCAAGATCTGCATAAAGAGATGTATGATGTCACATCACTGGAATCCAACTAAGAATGAAATTGAAGACTGGTTGGATAGGAAGATCCATGAATTTGCGCCGCAAGAAAACTAAAATCCATGATTGATGAAAGAACAATGGTTGGACATATATTTGTACATAGAGATACATGAAATCATATTTTTTCCTTCCCAATTGAATTATACGAGTGGATCACTAAATTGGTAGACAACCAAGAAAGGTGGAGGCTTGATGGTTTGATAGTGTGGACCCTAGAGTTAGTGTGGATATTGGAAGCTTTGTAAGATAAGATTGCATGCACCATCAATCACTAGATTGATTATATCATAGGAGGATTCATGACAGAGTTCGTGGTCGATACTTCGGTCAGTTACAGCAAAGAAGTGCACCACTTCTTCAAGTGACCATGAGGTACATATTTAAGGTCTTTAAATACTTGGATTAAGATGCTCTTGTGTGAAAAGTGAGTTATGTAGTTACCTTGATGTTTGGAGCTACTCGAAGTGGAAATATTTTTAGGGATAGAGGAAGAAGAGGCCTTGAATATAGGTTGTTGATCGAAACTCCTCTCAGTGACAACAAGAAAACAACACAAGATTCACCGTAGAGTGCTCTTTAGTTAATAAAATGAGGGTTCCCATGAATACCCCATCCACCTACCCCACCTCCGCATTCACCTCCAAAGCATACACCTTTTCCCACACCGCCACCACCTCCACCATCGTTGAATATGGTGAATGCAGTAAAGTTGCCCATTTTCAAGGGTTCAAGAACTGAGGACCCTGACCAGTTTTGGTTCGTCATAAAGGTCATATGGGAGGTTCAAGGTATAATAGATGATAAAATGAAGAAAGCAATGTTGGTCACTACTTTACAGGAATGCACACTAACTTGGTACATTAAGTACTGCATTGATAAACCTATGGCTTCATTAGTAGATATTTAGACATCGCTGAAGAAGAAGTTTAGTAGGTCTAATTTTGAAGCTCAATCAATTGTGGGATTCAAGGAAATCATGATGAAGCCTAGTGAGACACCCTGGGATCTGGCTCAGAGAGTGAAGTGCATGATCCACGAAGCCAACATGAATCTTACGGATGGGTAGCACTGCGAATGGTTTGTGGCTTCACTCTTGCCTCATCTGAGGGTTTCTTTATTGCAACAAAAGACTTGGACCTAGGTGGAAGATCCGAAGATTGCATGAGATGTTGATGCATGTTGCTAATTTAAGAGTTCAATATATTCATGCATAGTTGTAGAACCTTTTCCTATAGTTTCAAAGTCTGAAGAAGGATAGAAAAGTTCAGCTAAAGGTATGCGGAGAAGTTTGTTACCTGAAATGAAAAAGCCAGGGGCGTGACAAAGATCACTACCTCGTCTTTGAGAATTATGTTGTAGTAGGAGCATTGATGCCTTTGAGGCCAGAAGCTCAAGCATGGCCAATTATAGGGCCCATGTTATGGCATGCTATCCATTAGGTGGCTAGGAAGCATGTGACAGACAATTGTCACCTACTGTAGAAATTTGTACAGACACCACAACAAATATTATGTAACTTCTGTTAATCGGTGTGTCATGATGAGCGTAACTATCATAACTATGAGCTAATGAAGGATAAAAAACCTACATATAGAGTACAGGCAGAATCTCGACCTCCAGATTAAGGCATTGGGGGAGCACGAGGGGGATTTTAGGGGTGCGGGTGAGGCCGAGGTGGAGGACGACCTAGTAGAGGTCGAGGACATGTGATTTTCTACAACAACGAGGGACCAAGACCCTACGCACAAGAATGAATGAACCCAACATGCCTATCCTGTAGATATTTCACTCAGGTTGACCATGTGACCAAAGATTGCACTCTATTAATAGCTAAGATATGTGAAAAAGGGGCACAACCTCAGTAGCCTACCCAGAATCTGCAGATGATGAGGGATGAACCCTGTGAAGAGGATCCTAATGTTAACATCGTGCTACGAAGTGGAATGATGTCCAATGAATACAAGGGAAAGAAGTCTGAAGAATGTGAATGGGTCTGCAAAGCTCTATAAAATAAGGTTGGCTTTTATTTGGAGCATGCGAAGGAAACCTTCATGGAAGCAAAGAAAAGCTTTGTTGAGGTTTATACCTCAAGAAGTTAGGATAAGTAGTCTGAAGAAATGGATCCATCCATGCTTACTACATTTTTGGAGACCTACATGAAGCTCCTTCAAGATAGAAAGGTAGTAAAGGGATTATAGGAGTTTATCAATAAATGTGTTGGTAATACTCCAAATAGCCTGTGCATGGTCAAGAAGATTGGTAAGCATAAGGAAAGAATAGGGCAAGAGATGAGACTCACCGCATAGATAGGAGAATATGAAATGGACCAAGTTATTTTGGATGTAGGGTATGAAGCAAATGTTTTCCCTAAAAAAACATCAGATAGAATGGGGACACCTATGCTATAGTGGTCTCCGATTTAATTGAGGATGGCAATTCAACAAAAGGTTATCCCCATGGGAAGATTAAAGGGAGGCATAGTCAATAGCAAAGGTGCGAGCGCGTTAGCCGATTTTAAAGTAATAGAGATTGTGGATGATAGCAATCCCTTCCTTGTGCTCCCTGGGATCGACTAGGATATCGACATTAATGCGGTGATTAATTTGAAGAAGCAGACGATGTCATTTGAAAGAAAATTGCTCCGCATAGTAGTATCCTTAGACCCTGCAGAACGACTACACTACACTAAACCAATCAATGATTTTGAAACTGATGGTGATTTGGACCAGATTTATAATATAACAACACGAGATCAAGATTGGGTGAATCCAAAAACTAATGGATGTCTTTCATGGGACCATGAAAGCTCCTACACAGCAAACTCAAATGAGGAATTGGAACATTGGAAGAATAGATTGCACGAAGTATCTATTCTATGATGTAACATGACGACCAAATTGTTGCACTGCATATCATCGGAGGTAAGAAGTATGCCTTATTATGATGGTTTAACTGACGTTGACAAATTTCTGGATGCATTTGAAAGGAAAGTGTCGGAGAAGCATCACTTCCTAGCCTTTAACTTGGTGCTACACACTATGCCTACAAGATGGTGGGGTATACATAAAGACAACTTCGATCGATGGCATGAATATAGAAGAATGATGAGAGTGTGGTTCGGTCAACCAAAGGTATGGTTGACTGAGAAATACTATTGAAGGGGTGATATGCACCATCACTTGACCAAATGGACTGATGCTTATGGACCAGAACCGCAACCGAAGTGGGTGCATCTATTATGTCACACCTTGGATGTAATACCTATGAATTGGTACTTGGAGACATAGCTCTACCATGGCATGGGTGAATGGGATATTTTGACATAGGGATTGATGAAGCGTTGTAGGAGGTCAAAGCAATGATCTTCAAAATACCGCAGGATCCCTTGTCTTTGATTCAACCAGATTGGACCACCCAGCTGTGCCACACAATGGAGTGCTACAATGTGGCTGCTAAAGAGGAAGATGAGGATCTGAGGAACATTAATATCCCAGAAACAAAAGGACACCGTGAAGTTGAGGGGCCATATATAGAAAACTGGGATATCACCACATCATTGAAAAGATGACAAGTGAACATTGGGACAGAGGCAAAGCTGAAGTTTGCAAATATAGGGACTACTAGGATGATGGTACAATGGATAACGTTACTGCATTGCTCCAACAATACTAGGACTTGTTCCCTACGAAGTTATCAGACTTAAAAGGGATAACAGGGGACCTCAGAGTTATGAAAATTACATTGAAACTAGACGTGAGGTCGATCAAGCAAAGGCTTTACTGCCTCAATCCAAGGTATAAAGAAAAGGTCCACTTAGAGTTGGATAAAATGCTTGCGATTAGTATTATTGAACCAGAGGAAGAATCTAAGTAGGTGAACCCAATAGTAGTTCAAGATGTTAGAAAATTATATATTACGGAGCAATGGAACACATAAAATATTGCAGAAATATAAACACAAAAAACGCACAAAACAAGAGAGACACAGATATACATGGTTCACCCAGTTTGGGCTACGTCCACCTAGAACAGCCAGTCCTTCCTTTCTATTATCCAGCAAAATGAAGAGACACAACCTACAGCAAAGCCGTTGTAATATCCTCTGTTTTCTCTCACAGTCTCACCTCTCTGTTTCTCGCTCACACACAGAATACACATCAATATCGCCGCCTCAAATACAATACCCTCATACAAAGAGAGGGGTTGCCTTCTAGGGCAAAAAACCCTAAACTAAACATAAGTTCTACCGTCAGATCATCCGCCTAATGAACGGCTCAGATTGACTAGAAATTACTATACTTTTACAAGGCAAATTTACATCTGTTTT
>APFE031487568.1:29464-45707 GCA_000404065.3 Pinus taeda | reverse complement strand
TGGAGGGGTGTAAAAAACTTCCTGGGGTACACATCCCGCTGAAACAAAGACCTCTGAACAATCATGCTCCACACACAACACAAGAAAAGAAGCAGAAGGATGAAATAAGCATATGCATAGATCTCAGGAAGCTAAAGGATGCTTGCATGCATGATCCTTTTTCGACTCCGTTCACTGATGAAGTGTTGGATAATGTAGGAGGACAAGAAGCATATTCATTCACTGATGGGCTCTTAGGGTACCATCAGATCAAGATCACACCAGAGGATAGAAGTAAGACTACCTTCAAACCTGAGTGGGGATTCTTTTTAGTATACTACAATGCCTTTTGGACTGACGAATGTGCCAATGATCTTTTCATGCGTAGTCATCACAACATTCAAAGACTTCATTCACAATTTTATGGAGGTATACTTTGACAATTGAATGGTGTTTGGGCTACTAAAACACCATGTAGCTAACCTATGCTTGATGCTGGATACATGCCAAAGGTATTAGATCGTGTTCAATTTGAAGGAATGTTTGTTTTCCTTTCATAATCTTGATGGGCCATGTGGTGTGTAGACAAGGATTATGGTGGACCCATATAAGATAGCAATTATAAACAATTTTGAGGCACCACGAAGTTTGAAATAGATGCACACAATGTTTGGGCATACAAGATACTATAGAAAGTTCATCAAGAGTTATGCCCAGATTACCACGTTGATGGAGAAGCTGCTAAATAAGGATGCTACATTCTGTTGGAATGAAGAATGTTAGTGAAGCTTAGATGTGTTAAAGGAAAAGATGGTCGATGCATCAATACTAGCCTTCTCAGATTGGAAGAAGGAATTTCATGTGCATGTGGACGGGTCATGTATTGCATTCAGAGCAATACTGACACACCCCGGTGAGGGAGAGTTGGATCACCCTATAACATTTGCAAGTAGGAAGTTGTCTAAAGCTGAGAAGAACTATTCAACAACAGAGCACGAAGGTTTGGCTATGGTGTACGTGCTCCAAAATTTCAGACACTACTTGCTAGGTGGACACTTCAAGATGTATACAAACCATTTTGCATTGAAATATTCGATTAAAAATACTGTGTTGGGGGGGAAGATATGCAAACAGCTATTGTTATTCCAGGAATATGATTTCGAAGTCATTGTGAAGCTAGGAAAATTGAATTTAGGACCAAATCATCTGTCACGCATTGAAACAGGAGAGGATCCTACTAATTTGGGGGATGGACTACCTGATGCGCAACTCCTTACGATGCACATAGCTAACAATCACTTTTCAGTTATCATACACTTGCTGACTATGGGGATGACTCCAGAAGGGTGTACTAGTCAACAAAAGAAGGAGTTGGTGGTGCACACAACATAATTTTCTATCATTGCAGGAAATTTATATAAAATGGGCTCAAATCAAATTCTAAGACGTTATGTACTTGAGTTTGAATAGAATAACATCCTTGCTGAAGCTCATGGAGGAGCTATGAGAGGACATTATGCAGGAAAAGAAACAGTGTAAAATATTTTACGTGCTAGGTTGTGGTGGCCGACACTGCATAAGGATTCCAAGGCTTACTATAAAGCATGTGATGCATGTCAAAGGACGGGCAAGCCATCGTGGAGGGATGATATGCCTCTGAATCTGCAAGTGCCATTACATCCATTCAAGAAATGGGCCATTGATTTTGTAGACACGATTAAGCCTCGAGGAAAAAAGATGAGGGCGCATTATATCATCACCATGATGGAGTATTTGACTAGATGGGCATAGATGCAGCCCGTGAAGGACTGTACAGGGGTAGCAATAGTGAAGTTCCTCTTTGAATATGTGTTGGCTAGGTTTCGTTGCCCGAATATTTTGATGAGAGATCATGCTAGACATTTCCTTAATGAAGAGATCAATGTGCTGATGGAGGAATTCCAACTTTATCATCAAAAGTGCAAGCCATATCACTCACAGGCTAATGGGATGGTTGAAGCATTTAATAAGATATTGGAGAATAAGCTAATGAAGGTTTGCAATGCATAAAGGAATGATTGGGACGTGTGCATACCCACGATGCTAAGGGCTTATAGAACTACTTGTAAGAAACTAACTGGACAGACACCCTTCAGGCTAGTTTATGGCATAGAATCTATGATTCCAATGGAGTATATTTTACATAGTCTATGCACAGCAGCATTCATAGGAATGGCGGATCGCGGAGCCCTGGAAGAGAGGCTCGCATGATTGACAGAGCTTGAAGAATATAGGTTTTTGGATGGATTCCATCCGCAAGTTTAGGAGCATGAAAAGGAATGACATGATTGGCACATAAAACTATGCACCTTCAAGGTAAACAATTTGGTTTTATTATATGACGACAAGTTTGATAAATTTCCAAGAAAATTTCAGATGCATTGGTTGGGGCCATATGTCATCAAAGAGATTATCAATGTTGGAGCATTTCAACTAGTGAAATTGAATGGAGATCCATTTCCTCGAAAGGTAAATGGTAGCCAATTGAATCCATACACTAGGGATCTGGCTAGATTACTATATGATGGAACCACAGTTTTAGCACTCCAGACATCTGAAAGGAGGTACAGGACTATAAACTACACTGTCTGGGTTGTAGAGCTGCGCGACTTGGGGACTAAGTGGGATGGAAGAATGTCACAACATCAATAGAAGCACGAAGGGAGCTACGCTATAGGAAGACAGACTCTGTAGGGCAGCCAACAAGTGATCGTTACAGTCACTGTTCATGATTTGATAGTGAGAAACAACTAAGAGGAGCTGGGGGGTGGAATTTAAGGCGGAATTTAAATGTGATATCTTTGAAAATGTGCTACCAATCTAGCATTTATGAATTTATTTTGGGGGGAATGATCAAATTTGCCAATAAATTACAAATGGCCACCCAACAAAAAACACTTTGCATTCTGAAAGTTGAGGTGTTGAGCTAACAGTTGTGCATGAATCCTGTGAGTTTTGAGGATTTGATGGCCAATTCAGTGTTTAATAGGTTGCCTAAGGAAACCCAAGAGATCCTTAATAGCTTGATGTCAGCACCTAGAAAACTGCAAGTGCTAGAGGATCGATGGCCTCTAAGGGAGCTTCCCCTGATGTTGTAAGTGTGGAGATTCCTGCCACAGTGCCAAAATCACTAAGGTTGCCTAGGTTGAAGCCTACACTGGAAGGAGAGGCTTCCACGATGAAGAAGGACAAATAGAAAGTTACACAGTGGGTGCATGATTTGTCATGGAAGAAAAAAATAAAGAGAATCCCACCGCACAGGAGAAAGGCAAGGTGGTAAACCTAGAATCCGACGAGGGTGCTGAAGAAACTAGTATGTGAACAAAGGACAATGACTTTGAGGGTGTAGACCCTATCCCAAAGCTACCAAAATATATTTTTCCTCACCAAGGTAAGGTGAAAATCCTAAAGAACCCAGACGAGGGAAGTTTTATGCTTAATACACCCTTTATGCCAGAAAAGATTGCTTTTGAACGATGCACTTAGCATGCGTCCCCCAACTAAAAATTGAAGATTGGGACTTGGTGGAAACAGAGTGGTTCCCCCACCTAGCTACTGATAGTTTTATGTAGAGGGTATTCTATAAGGATTCAGGTGTCACTGCACTAGAGTTGGTGAAGTGGATTTGTGGGCTGGAGAAGTAGGATTTTTTAACGTGCTATGGGTGCCAAATTACCACTGTGTTCCCACAAATTTGATAGTTATCAAGCATTTGTTGTGCCTAGTGCATGATGAATGGATTTGGTTGAAGGAGCCAATACCCCTGATATGTGGATCCATAGGATCACCCGACTACCCCATTTAGGACTAAATTTGTCTAAGGCATTTGGCGGAAAGGTGGGTGAGTGCGACCTTGTCGAGAGAATGAAGGACAAGTTTAAGCTTGTTAAGAAGCCACGTGGCTATTTAATTTCAAGAATAACCAACCCTGTGGTGAAGGTAGACACCCAGATATTGGCTAGGAAATTAATCAGGAAGTGTCACACAGATGAGGTGCTGACACTAGTTGTTTCATTATTGGCCTAGTGTGTGGAGGGCGTACAATTAAATTCGGCCCACTACCTATGTAGTGAGTTCCTCATGAACTACACGAAGGCACAGGACTACATAGAAACAGTTCATTATGCATGGATGTTGTTGTCAATTGGGTTGGTTGCATACAATTAGTTTTCTTCGATCACGGTAGATTTGTCAGAAGTAGCGAACTTTGCTTCACTATGGGCCATGAAGGATGCTAAGAGGGTCCGTGAAATAAGGTTCTTCTAGGTTTTGATGGAGATGAACATCAATATGGCCATCAACCACAAGAGAAGATTATCACCAACTATCTTTAAGTAGTTCTTGGAATACACGAAGTTCAAAGTGAACTTCTACTATATCTTCATCTGGGCACAGAAGGACCTAGAACAAAAGTGGTATGATCTTGCAAACCTTGTGATGGACAATGCCATAGCAGCAGTCCTCGATCGTTGCAAGCTGAGTGGCACACAACCTTAGATTTATCAGCCGAGTCTAGTAAGTCCATAGGAAAGTAGAAGAAGGACGAGGCCCAGTCGAAAATGCAACAACTGGTTGAAATTGGAAAAAGGAGACTGAGGAAAAAGTAAGAGTAGAAGTATAGCATGCCACAAAGGAACAAGAGGAAGAGCACAACTCTAATAGAAGTCAAGAGTTTCCTTTGTCGCAGATGGAGGAAGAGGAGAAATCTAAACAGGGTGTTGGAGACCAAGAGACCACCCCCTGCTGGGTGAAATGGAATTGGGAGCAGGAGAAATAAGGGTCGTTGAAGAAGAGCAAGACTACTAAGTCATCTCTTGACCCAATCACCTTAACAAAAGGTGACTTAGACGACATTGGGGATAAGGTCAAGCATGCGACCGCGTTACTGCTACAATAGTTTAGGAAACAATAGAAGCAAGCCTCAGTGGCCATTCAAGCGAGTCTGCATGAGTTGTAGATCGAAACTACTCAACTACAAGCCAGTGTGGGGCAGAGCAGCATGGTGTCGACTTGGTTAGCATCGGGGACCATTGGAGTAGCATAGATGGCTCACTCCTTGGATCCTCAATCTATCGCACTACTTGATGGAGCTCTAAGCATGGAGACAGAGGCTAACATGGCTACTTTAAGAAACATTGGTCTCAACTTGGCCACGTTCCCAAGCGATTTCCTTCACGCACTGCAAGTAGGTGTTATTGCGGAGCTGAGGGCCCGAGAGCACCACGTGCTGAGTGTGATTAGTGAGTAGAAGGTTAAAAATGAATAATTGTTCGTTGAGAAAACATCAGCGATAGAAAACTAGAAGTAGGTCTAGGAGAAGAATGAGTAGACCATATTGGTGGTAGCAAAGGCATGCATAACCCTTCCAGAATTGCACATCCCTGAAGAGGCACATGTGGAGGCCAAGATTCAGAAGTTAGCGACAAGTGTACATGATGCTCAAACTGAGATGGCCAAGATTCCATTTGAGTTGAACATCACAATTACAGAGCTGGAGTTGAGGGTATAGTCTTCAACTCCACTAGAGGTTAGAGAACAACGTGGGGCAATTGTCAAGAAAGCAGTTGCTGTAGTAGATACCGCGATGGAAGATTGCATTGTTCCCTTCAAGCAGTCACTGGAGGTACTTACGAGTCTGCAGGAATATCCCAACCTACAGAGATTAGCAACCAAGATGAGGTAATTGCAGCAGCGGTATGATGGGGCAAGAGTGGTGGCACGTATCATCGCTATCACGCAGAAATTGGCAAATTTGTATGAAGGAAAGGAATTGAAAGAACAAGTGGATGCAGTGCAACAAAGAGAGGAAGTACTCAAGGTCATATTGGGGCCTTGGATGGATGAGGCTTATGTTCTCACCACCACCGTTGAGGAAAATTTGATTAACTTCCAAACAACACAGCAGAAGATCCAGGTCGATAGCGCAGGACCAACAATGGAGCAGCTACTAGAGAAGGTTAACAAGGTAGCGACACAGTGTACCACTAAAGTGGTAGTGGTGCAAGTGGATTTAGGAGGTCTTCACAACAAGATCTCCATTCCAGCAGAGTGACTTAGGGGGGAGTCAACATATTTGTGTTGGGAGCTTGTTGGGACATCATCCATTAGGGTCGATTTGGGGTTAAAAGCCCATGTTTTGTGGCAAAAAGCCCAAGTTTTTGTATGTAAAATGTAAAATCTCCGCAATTTGTGGTTGCAGAGCGCGTAGATGTAAAGTGTCATAAAGGGTTTCTACAATTCTTCTATGTAAATCATGTCATCTTTAGAAGACCTACCCGTGGTCCGCTAACCATGGGATTCTATAAAAAGGAGAGTCTTAGAAGAGTTTGAGGAAAAAAATTTTGGTAATAGATGATGAATGTAATGGGTTATTAGTAAAAGGAGTGAATAATCTTAGAGTTGAAGAGAGGCTCTGTAGTTATGTGCGCAAAGGCCTAGGGTAGAAGTTTGCAACTGAGTGACCAAGGTAGTTAGAGTTTGTAAGATGATTTGAGGCATTAATAAAGCACACCACTTTGGAAATATATGTGTTTGACCTATTTACTTTTGTTATGAATGAATGCAATTATCTTATGCTATATTGATGCGCGAATGTATATTTTTACATTGCTATCTGTCCACAAATAATAATATCCATTTACGTGAAGAACATATTAATGAATATTGAAGTTATCAGATACTTAATACGATCTAGGTAATTATGGAAGTAAGAGTAGTTACGGAATTTCATAAGTAGTTGATTCACCTAGTTAGGGTTCGCGAACAACAGTCGTAGACCTTCCTGAAGGTCTAGAAGCCGATTAAGAAAAATATATCAATAAGTCCTAGATGGCTTATTGTTTTGTGCAAAGGCAGAGTTAGGGCACAAAACGACATCATTACCATCTCTAGGTGTGGAAACTTGGTTCTAGCATCTCCCCATACTACTTCGGTTGAGACTTTAGTCTGCGCTCCACGGATTGATGTCGAAAGGGCCAGTAGCGTAGTGATTTGTTTGGCTAAATTAATGTTGAATGTGGGTCAGGACCCACTAAGCCAAAAATCCCTCTGATTATGGATTTGTGTTACACCCATGTCATCCCTATATTAGGTATTAATATTCCACAAAACCTTGAACTAACCTCTTTTTTAAGACCTGAATATTTTTGCACTCACTCTAGATAATTTTGCCTTATTTCTACAGTTGTGCCAAAGCTAATTTTACCTGACATCTACTCTCAACTAGAGCTCAACCCTCTTGTAAAAAAAAAGGAATTCGGCCTTGTTCTCAAGCGAAATGCACTAACAAACATGTTTATAAATTTCCCTCAACGTATGCGGCCTAGCTCTAGCATTATCCCTAAGCTTTTGGTCCTCTAAAATAAGCCTTATGACCCTCTCCAAATAGTTGTAACAAGGGTTCACCCTTCCCATTGAGATAGATATTTTCGGCCTACATAATTAGAGAAATTATCCTTCAGAACATGCACAAATTGATCCCTAAATTTTCATCTTCCATTTTTCCATCAAACAACCTAACTCAGTCCATTCAATCAAGAAGAAGATACACCAAATGTTTTCCTTTCCATCTCTTGAGATAGCTCTTATGTGTTGTGGCTAGATCAAAAGATATTTCTCCATGGATGTGTTTCTCTTGTGTGTTAAACAAGATCCAAAGGTGTTATAATATATACTTCATTTTTGTAAGACCGACTTCAGAAATACCCTTCTAATTTTCTATTAATATTATTTAAATATATTTTCCAAATGTCTTAGTGATGGCTTACCCAAATAAATTTTCCACATAAAATACTAATAATAAGAGTGTAAACCATATTAAAAATAATATTTCTTTTATCTATTGTTGAACTCTCTTTCGGGGCAAGATGGATTTGTTTCTTGGGGTAATTACATTTCTCATGGGGAAATTCATCCCAAAGCTACACCAATTTTCAACATCAGGAATTTTTATCATTGCATTTAAATATGAATTTGTAACTAACCCATTCATATTGATGGGGCATTCCTTTACAAGTTTAGTTATTCTCATTTTAGCTCCTATAACTAACTGAAGTAACCAAGCCCTGTGATGCTGGGTTTATTCAAGTTAAAATTTTTAAACCAACTTAAGATCAAGATAAATATGACTAGCTCGAGAATAGATTAAAATGGAAATGGGATGATTATTTAACTTCCCTTCCACTTTGTACATGTGTGCATGATTCTTGGCCTACCTATTTTCCAATGGTGCATATATCCTAGGCATGCCTCTGCCCATATCCTCCACTGTATTAGCTCCTTTGATGTGTTGTAAAATCATCATTTTTATGTTATTTATGAGGTAAATTCCTACATAGGAGCTGTCATCCACATCTGAAACACCAAGTGATCTGAAAAATTGGTCTATTACTCAAGAATTAAGCATCCTTTGTGTTATAGGAAATCTACCATTGCGAACAAAACTATCTTCCCTAGGCCTGGTGGACTGACCTAGAACAACAAAAAGACAAAGGGACTAACGTTTTCCTTAAAGTAAATAGAAAATGGGATGAATCCTACATAGAATCTATCATATGCTTCACTCCTTCCTTGGCTTGTACACTCCAATTTGAGCTCTGATCACTATAATTAGAACCTACATAGTTAGTCAACACAAGCCAATGGTCTACGAAATCTATGTAGCGTCATCTAATTATTTTATTCAATAGATCAAAATGGTATTGAAATACATGAAGCCATAACATGATATATAGGAAAACAAAGAACTCTTTGCATTAATAGAAATGGGGTGAGTTATAACCAAAAATAGGTGTCAATCTTGTAGAAGAGCTCCTCCAATTTTACTTGTTCTTTCCTTGTTACAAAGTATTGGACCTTTAATCACCCTAATGCATGGAATGATATCTCTTAAATCAACAACATAAGGGTAGAATCACTCTACAAAATCCAACCCCCTTGTCTATGGATGGCAGCAAATATATAGGTGAAGGAGGTATTTCATGAATTCTTATCCCTTTACCAATGTAGGCTTGAGATCCACTCTTGATGGGAGGACAAGCTCAAGGGAAAAGGGATGAGAAATCTAAGGTAGGATAAGATAGGATTTGACATTTTTATCTGAGGTAAATAGTTACAACATATCCTGAAAACTTCTAAAAGAGGAAACTTCCAGATTATTTTTTGTTTTCCTAAATTTCTAGAATGACTGCACCCCCAACACTGAGAAGCCTGCTGGTCATTAGTACAGGTGAAAAGTAGGGGAACTTGGTAGTTAACGATGGCCAATGAGGGGCCACGGTGCATTTATTCTTAAAATGGTTGAAATAATTTACTTTTAGGAAGAAAATTATGGATTAGGAAGATTCATGCCTAGGGATTTGTATAGGGAGGATGAAAAAGTGTTCAAAGGATGTGAATGATCTTGTTTGAAGGCCTATTGATCAGATGCAACAAAATTTCCTATAACATATTCCCCCCTAAAGTGGAAAGCCATAAATGTAAGCTAATGACTAAAGTGCTTTACCTTGCCACAATTCAAGATCAAGAACAATTGGTGAGTTCATAATCTATTACAATACATTTACATCATGAAATATTTGTTGAGGGAGGAATACCCATACTCAGCATATAAGCTAACATTACATGTACAATGATCAGAAAACATGTCCATAGATGACAAACAATGGACCCGTGACTAGATGACTATTTATACGATCATAGCCATCATACATTATGATCTTGTATTACTCCTACAATCGCATCCTAGATGGATGACACTAGATCTAGGGTCTTCTATCTCATTCACATAACCAACCAATGTACAAGTTGAAACATGTGAATGAATGAGATGAGGTCGAACATGGTAGACACCATCTGACTATTGCCCGATAATGTAAGTCATTAATAGATGCGAGACAAACCACTGATGATGTTAGTGGCTATAAAATTACTCTATTATTGTCCGTATGGTGAGAATAAATGAGTTGATGTCAAACACAATACATAATTTTCCGACCAAAGGAAAATGATGTAAATTTCTCACCAAGAGACAGGAAACTTTCTATTTATGTATGCAAGAACCAAGATACCAAGGGGTGTTTCTAAGTCAACTTCTTGGATAATGACTTGATATCTATAGGAAGTGACTCATGGCAGGAGAGCCTTGATGTATCCCTCATCAACGAATGGAAACATGAATGATGATTTGAGATAGAATTATCAGAATGATGTTGATATGGAAATAGATAAGAAGAGGTAGAAATGGAATGAAGGATTAAGAGTATTATAGTAGATATTAACTAAATGACTTCTCTTGAACATAATGGTGACACTGAATGGAGTTGGCAACATAAACTTGTTATCCCCCACAATGTCCCAGTCTGAGAGGAATCAACGGTGGTAACCACAAACCAAGCTTGTAGTTCAATAGCTAACCATACCAAAAAAGAGAGGGCTCTCTCCTTGAGATCATAGCCAAATACTAGAATATGAAATGATTTTAGGCTAGATATGTTAGGCTCAAATAGGTTTGAAAATTTAGGGTTTTGATGTTGAACAAGCGATGAAAACCAAACAACTAGGTCAAAATATCAAAGGGTAGCAGCAACAGAAATATAAAGGAGAAAGGTAGCAATAGTTTTGTGATAGATTAGGGTTTGTCAATGTAGTGTAGTATTTTAGAAGAAATAATAAGACTTAATGAGCATATACATCATGAATTCATTAAGCTAGAGAGAAAATAACATATAGTGATAATTCCATCAAAACAGAGCTTTAAGGAAATAGCTCTTCTTATAAACTTATGAAAAATCATTGAAGAAAATATTTAATAGAAATAAGAGATGAATATCTATCATATGAAACTATAACAGAGAATAAGCAATGCCACAAACTCACTGCACATGAATTCTAGAAAAATAGTTGTAATTGCTCCTTTGATTCGTTGGGTGAAAGCACTAGATACAAATTCTCTCCTCAAATGTCCAACCCCTCTCTCTAACTAAGAAATGATACATATAGGCTAATATAAATAGCTTTCCCACCTTCAAGGGTCAAATCCATGAGTGGTGGAACAGTTTCCAAGAATATCTCAACCAACAAGTGAGAGTGAGAAGGTAAAAAACAAACTCTTCTCTTAGACTTTGATTTGCGTTTTTCTTCATTTTGGAGGCCTAATTAACCAAAAAAGAAACATATAATGCTAAATTATTCATGAATACATCATCAAGACTTCGAAATAATGAAGTTACATCATCAATTTACCTTTACCCAAGTCAAACTATAAAATCAGAGAAATTATAGAGTGAAAATTTTAATTAGAATCTCATAAAATTGTAGAAGAACAATGCCATGTTTGAGTCAATTTTTAGGTGCATTCCTGAAGTCACAATTGAAATCTGAAAGAATAATATTTTATAACTCAGTATTTTATCAAGGTTAAAGAAAGAAAACACAGGGATAACCACAAACCAACTTTTGGGCATAGGCTATAGCCAACCTAATATTAGAGAGGGTTGTCTCTATATGATTTAGCTTTTTTTGCCGGGATTTCAAGCTAGTTATGAATGTTCAGGGGGGTTTTTGATTGGTATTTGAGATTGGATGGTGGGATCTTTAAAACAGATAGATGGAATGATGTCTTTAGACCATTGGGCTATGGAGTCAACAGAAGGGCAACAGAATGGGATCAAATCACTAAAGGGAATGTTCAAAGGGAAAGCTAGAAGACTAAAGTGTAGATCTTTGGGCTAGAGGGGTGAAATGGTTTGAATTAGGCTGAGAGAGAAATTAAGAATTCTTAGACCAGGACTTAATCGAGGAGAAGAGGGTAATTTGGAACAAAGGGCAATTAAGAATCCATCACCATAGATTATAAAGAGACAACCTAAACAATGGAGCAACTAAGAATTCCTTAACTTAGATATTAATAGAAAACATTCATATGCCTAACTATTAAAACAGAGTGTAATTAAACAAATTCTAAGAAATTGTTCTAGTTATATCATTGGTATTCAGAAATACATTAAAGATTGTGGAAAAAACTTTAAGAAAAATAACAACAACATGAGAAAATACTTGTTTGTACTTCACTCAATACATGAATTCTGTGAAATATCTTGTCTTTATCCATCAATCTAGCTTGCTGGCTCAATCAGTGATACAATAGCTTTATAGTCTTTTGATCAAGAAATTTATAGAAATTTCTAAGATCCACCCTAAAATAATTCAAATGAAGAAGTATTTATACAATTTCTAAACTGAAATATCTTGAAAAAATATCAAGATTGGTTTTACAAATATCTCAAACTATTTTACATCAATAGAACTTAAATAAAGGACACTCAAAACTAATGAATCTATTTGGCACTATATTTATGGATTGAGGGTGAAAAATAAGAGAAAATCGAATTTGACGGCAACTATTAATTGATGATGAGGCTTTGAAGTCACTAATTGCCTCCCTCCTTTGTGCATTATGCCCCAGATATTCTGCAAAATTACAGTCCAGTGATACCTTTGTATACCTCAATCCAAGATAGATATGTAAAAATTGAAAGATTTTATTGTATATAAGTATGTTATTGAGATAAACCTCTTTCTGTTTAAAAAATTCCAGCTCTCGTTGTTCACAATATTCTCTGCAAACAGATGCCAAAACAAGACTTTGCACAGTCCAAAAACTAGGATCTGCATATATGCATTTATCTTCCTTTCTGTAATATTTGTGTAAAAATTGAGATACATTTTTGTATATTGGCCTTTTGAGAACACAATCCTCCTCCAGTTTCTCAAAATGCATCTTGTATGGGCCACTATAATTTCTGCAAAATTATGGCATAAACAGGAAATTTCTGGAGTATGTGTTGGACACCTAATCCTAAATGGGTTAGTGTGGAAGTTCAATAGACTAAGTAGTCCAAGGGACCTTGGGATGTGAATCCCAACGGTCACCATATTGTACTATAAATGTACATCTATTGTTAATAAAAATGTAATGCAAGCTTATCTTTCTATTTGTTTCTCGTTCACCATGTCTGTTTAACATGGTATCAGAGCGGGCGATTGCTGGCCTTGCTCATATTTGAGCCAGTTGTTTTGTTTTGTGGCCTTTCTGCATGATTAGTCCTGAAATTTCTGCTCCATGTCAGAATTGTTTCCTCAATTTAATCCCCTAGAATTCTGCGCTAAAAGGAATTCCCCTTGAAGAGTGATTTATCTAACCATTTGTGTTGTCTTGGAAAAACGCTTATGCGCTACTATGTAGTAACGCCTATTCTCTCCCATTTTTTGATAAAATTGTGTGTCTTATTCTCTGCATTTCTCTGTATCTACCATCTCATGTCGGTGACTGTGAAGCAGTGGGCATTGTATCTATGATTTGTCTTGAATCATTAAGAAACTCTATGCAGAGAAGGGCATTAGAATCAAATCCAGCATTTCCATTATGAAATCTTGCACGTCCAGCGTTTCCATTATGAAATTCTGTATTAGTTAAACATTACTTGAGCACTTTGACACATCCTGGTTTGTTAGATAAATGTTACCTGACCTCTATCTGCCATTCCTCTGACATGGTATCTCTCCGCTCTCTGACTGCCTGGTTTGAACGCCTGAACTGCTCCTGTTGAATGCGTTATGGTTTATTGAACGCTGTCTATGGAACGCTGTCCATTGAACCAAAGAATGTAAGTTTATGATGGAGGCTATTTCATACGCTGTCTATTGATCGTTGTCCATGTCTGTTTAGTTCACCTCTGTTAAAAGTTATAGCTTACAGATTTTGACAGCCGACTCCCAAAGGCAACAAGCAATACATCATAGGTTTTACTCGTTTGGTTTCTCCGTTTTCAATTCCTGGCTTACACCTTCAGTGGGTTCTGTCTGGTTGTTGTGCTTTTGGTTTTCAAAGACAGCCTAGCTTTCATGTTTCTTCCATAATGGAGCTTGATTACTTGGGTCAATTCTGTTGTCACCTGTCCTCTCACCTGGGCGACACAGATTACATTTAATTTTTGGGGTTCAGAACAAAAATCATGGCCGCTGTTTTTGGTGCACTCCAATCGCCCCATTTATGACACGCTATATCTGAATCTGACCAAACACTACAGACAAAGTTCTGTCTGATCCACGAATTTTTACAGATTTTTAAGTTTCTGATCGTTTCGTAATGCAGCATAACTCAGGGGCAGAGTTCTTCCATGGATTAAATGCAGACTATGAAAGAAGTCTGATTTTCGTCGAATTATTCAGGTCTTGGATCAGTCTTGGATCCATTGCAAAGAATTAATAGATGAAGCATTAAAACATAAGACTGCTAATAATCTTACGGTAGTTGTGGTCTGCCTCAAATCTGAGCCACCGCCAAATCTTGTAGTTCCCAGGTCAAGAGTGCGGAGAAGCATATCCGCAGAAGGTCACCGGTTCGAACCCTATTGGGCCCTCTTTGAAAGCGTTGATAACAGGAGACCGGTTCTAATGCTGGTGAAGTCTTTTTAAAAGCGTTATTCACAGGTCACCCTTTGACAGAACCCTATCACCGTTCACTGGTCGCGGGTCACCAATTCGAACCCGGTTGGATGTTCACAGTTCGCCTGGTTCGGCCGTCGTTGAAAGAGAACGATGTTTGATATGTAATGAGCAGCGCCATTCGGACTCGGACTTGTAATGAAATTTATGGGCCGCCTCCTCGTTGAATTCGAAATTGCAGAGCATGGTGATATCATGGTGTGAACTAGTGTTGCCAATGGTATGTATTTTAAAGTCAGAACCGATAGTTCTTTAGGCTTAAAGGCAAGCCGTTGATTCATAGAAATGCAAGGCATATTTCATTTTTCTCTGGGTTATGAATGGTTGTTCTATTGCAATTATTGGTGTATATGTTAAATGCAAACGCTGTCTGACTAATATTATGTTTTGACTAATATTATTTTCGTTGGGACAAGGGTTGTTTATTCTATTATTCTGAGTCAGCATTTAAGGAGCTTCCATGCATGAAAGGTCTCCTTCCTTCACAAGGAAATCGAAGCGGTCAGAGATGGCATGAAGCAGTATTCTTTTTGTCCTTTTTTAAGTTTGATCTCGATTATAGGCCCCATTGGCAAAACCCACATCCAGAAACCTTAAAATTTTTGAAAAATTAAGCTTTTGTATGATAGGCCATGAAAGGACAATGGAAGCTACATGGAGAATACCAGACGGGCTTGAGCTATAAGAGTGTCAAGTAAGTTTTGAATAATGTTTTAGATCAGAAAGCATTGAGAAATGACAACCGGCTTCAAAGTTTCAGGCAAAATCGGGTGTTTCACGGGTTGTTGATTGGACATCAGCGAGTGGAAATCTACCTCTATAGATCAGATTGGCTTGAGAAGGATAATGGGCATTCAAGAATCATGAATTTGTAGCTTAATTTGATTTCCAGTGGCTTTCTTGCTAGAATGTTTTGAAAACAGACAGCGTTACCTTCAAGCACATGTATAAGTTCTGAGAGCAGTATTGAAGCCACCTCGAAGCAGATTTGGTGTTGTCCATAGAACAATTTGAAACAACCTCTGAGTGAAGTGATCAGTAGAGAAATGATCAGCATTATGAAGTAAATTTGAAGAATTTTTGAAGACATTTTTGGAAGTCATTCTTGGAGCAATTTCTTGTAGAGATTTTGGAGCAGTTTCTTGTAGAGATTTTGCATGATTTTCATAGCAGCCACATGCTCTGAAGTTTGAAGTTGAGGACAGCACTCATCTTCACATTTATATTTTTTGCATTGCTATATCCCAATTTAATAGTGATGTTACGCTCCAGTTCATTCTTGAAACGAACTGTGGACTGTTGATTTACCATGTGCCCAATTGTACCAATGTTTATTGTAGCTTGACGAGAAATGTTTATTGTAGTTTAACTTGGTAACATCCAGCTTACTCAGGTCCTCCTCCATCAACCATTTTCACGACATTGTTGCCACTTGACAAGCCCTTATAAGATCTTGTAGTAAGAGTACAATATTATTTTTCTGTTGCTGTTGCCTCAGTTGTGTTTTTTAAGTGACATTGAAGAAAAATGGCCAGACTTGAAGATGCATTAAAGTTATTGAATATCCTAATTCATTCCACTGTTGATGAGATGGTCAAAGTTAACAAAGAAACTCTCCTTGACATCCAAACCTCTCTGCAAACTGCACATGAGAATATTGAGTTTTTGCAGCTTGAGACAAAGCTGCAACAAGAAGAACTATAGCAATGGAGTCATCTTT
>APFE031487568.1:1419-28126 GCA_000404065.3 Pinus taeda | reverse complement strand
TCATGATTTTAAAAGGGTTGATTTGTGTATTCATAAATCAGCTGAGGGATGTTCCCTTGCATTGATTATAAGAAGGCCGAGCGGAGTTGTATGAGTTACAAACCAGTGAAACGTTGTGCGCCACTGTTTGTACACTGTCATAACATTCACCTGTTTGTGTTGTAAGCTCACTATGTGCCAATTATATATATATGCTGTTCCTTTCATGAAACAGGGAGTAGACATTAAAATTGCAGCAGCGGAATTATTAGTTATTTGTGACAGAAATTATTAAGTTTCCACTATTGCACAAGGGGAAGATTTCATGACTGATGAGCTCAGGGATTAGAAAAAGACCAAACTGGAGACATAGAAGATAGTGCAACCAAACTCGAAAGATTGTCATTGGAACTAGCGAGTAGTCCATCAGTTCCAGAGCCACAAGATTATATGATTTTTAACAAGCTCGGGATGAAGCATTGTCGAAAACACTCACAGTGACCACTAACTCTTCTAAAACCTGAATTATTACAGAAGCATGGTGAACGCTAGCTCCTAACATGGTGATCTACATTTAAATTGTATTCAAGTACATTAAAGCAGTGAGTCATTTGCTACATTGAAATTGATACTGTGTTGTTTGGTATCCTGCTACTCATCTAATAGTTGCAATTATTTATCATTTTATAGACTAATTTGTAGCTGAAGATAACATCACTTCTCTGATTATATTGGTCTGAAATGGATAGAATAGATGATGTATTGAAACTACTGAATAATTTAATGTTGTCCATCGTTGATGAGATGGTTAAGATCAACAAAACCTCTCTTTCCAATATCAAAATTTTTCTCCAAAATGCACATGAGAATATTGAGTTTTTGCAGCTTGAGACAAAGCTAGAGCAAGAAGAGCTACATCAAAATAGACACCATTCTGAACCTGTTTTTGTTCAGAACATTGAGACAACCACCCATCAGCAGCAAGTCAATAATGTTCCTGTTCATTCAAATAAAGCAGCAGTTGTAAATGCAGATGCAGAAGTTCAGTCTGCACTTACTAAGCCCATCATTAGACCTTGGGAACAGCTTGTCCACAACAAGCACAGAACTGGTCTTGGATATGACAAGGACTTGTCCTTTCATATTCCAGACTATGCCAAGCCCATTCAGTTTCAGAGTGCTGGATTCATTAATGACAGTTCACCTGTTCCTCATGATAGTTTAGCATCAGCTGTTCCAGACTCTGCTCCTCTTCCACAGCAACAACAACAACAGATCGTGAGATGCCAACACTGTGACCGAGTTGGCCATTTGAAAGATCACTGTTTTGATCTTCATCCATGTAAGCACTGTCATAAAACTAGCCATTCTTCACACAGATGCTTCAGCAACAAACGTCCTGCAAGAACAAAGATTCATCTAGGATGGATCGCTTCTTGGCAATGGGCATCAACAACCAAGAAGATATTCCAAACACATGTCAGAACTTGTTCCAGAATATTGAACCGTCTTGCAGTTGAGTTTTATCCATCTTCTCACCTTGTATCTGACAGGGGGGGAAATGATGGTCATCTACAAGCTTCAAAGCCACATCAAGCGAGCCTGAGCCACAACCTACCACATCAGTTTCATAGTTGTAGCCAGAGACAAAGATGCCTGAACATGCCTTCAGTTGGAAATTGAGGACACTTCCTCTAGCAGAAGACTTCATCTTCTTGCCAGTTTTGGAAGAGTTCCAGGATTTGCATAAGCATTCCAGAGTTGTTGGTCATCCTTAAACCATCACAGGTTGAGACTTCCCTTTTCAGGTTGAAGTTTTACCTTTTATGCGGGGTGAGACCTCCCTTTATTAGTTGATGGTTTCCCTCTTTAAAACAATAGGATCACTTCCTCTAGCAGAAGACTTCAGCTTCTTGCCAGTTTTGGAAGAGTTCCGGGAACTGCACTAAGCGTTCCAGTGTTGGTGGCCATCCTTAAACCATCGTCCTTTATACCAACATTTCAGAGAGCACATTCAGCCTAGTGCTGCCATGTATTTTTGTACATTTTGTATTACAGCTCTCTTCTTGGACTCATACATAACCCTTCGGATTAAGGGGGGGAATGTTGGACACCTAATCCTAAATGGGTTAGTGTGGAAGTTCAATAGACTAAGTAGTCCAAGGGACCTTGGGATGTGAATCCCAACGGTCACCATATTGTACTATAAATGTACATCTATTGTTAATAAAAATGTAATGCAAGCTTATCTTTCTATTTGTTTCTTGTTCACCATGTCTGTTTAACAGTATGTACCATTTTTTCTTTGTTTTTTCATCTATATTCACTTTGATTTTTCAATATGACACACTTTTATTAATACTATTTCATTTGATACACTTTTACTTTGATGAACTGTCAATATCCTTTACTTTTTTTTTACTTTTACTATACATTTTAACTTTTTACTGTATATTTCAACAGTAAATCATTCAGTCTTTTATATGTAACAACATATGGTAATGGTTATTTATCAACTTTTTTATGTTTGATCTGTTTGTCTTTTAACTTTATGCTCTCTTTGGTTTCTTTGTTTTAACAGTCAATGTCTCTATGTGAATGATTTTTTTCTCTGTTTTGTGTATAACTATTTTCTTCTTCTGAATGAAGGTTTTTAAATAGATTTCCTTTCGAGTCTTGGAGTAAACAAGTTTTGGACTAGTATCAAAATTGTTTATCCGAGCTCTGGTCTTCTATTAATTACCTATAAAATACAACAATCATTAAGAAAACATTGGTCGGTATGAACGACAATTGAGGACTTTATTGTACAGGGATGTCTGGAGAAGGAGTCATGGCACTATTTTTGAAAGTAATGGGACATTGAATTGTGTTGTAGAGGTTCAAGGTGGCATGAGAAGGGTTAGATAGGTTTTACTATGAAATGAGGCAAAAGGAATGAAAACAAGGGTTTTTAGGGTTTTAACGGGCAACTTTTTAAATTTGGTGCAACATTAGTTAAGTGAACAGTGAAGATCTTGTCTTATACAAGGAGGCAGTTTTCCAAGCCATCGCATCGCTTTTGTGGTGAAGGTGGTATTTGGGAGGGGTCACCCAATCTACCTCTACACCTAACACGTAGTATTTTAGATTTAGGGGAAAACCACTTTATCAGGTGGGTAACAATCGACCATTGGGTGAAGCCGATATGGTTGTGGATCATCAGATTTGGGCACTGACAATCAGATGACAGTCGAGTGGTGAAATAGCACGGACATGATGGGGAAAACTTTTATGGGGGCCAAGGCTTTAACCATAAGTGGTTTGTGATTAATTATAGGTTAAATACGAGATTAAATTGCTCGAAAGGGTTTTAATGAAGTGAGACCATGGGTTTAAATGGAGGGATTTTCTTAACTTTACCAAGGGTTGGTGAGTTAAGAGGGGTTTGTAGGGGAAGTATGAAATAGAGGGTAAAACTATAGTTTATAATTAAACTATGGGTTGGGATATTATATATGGAGGATTTATTTAATACGGGAGAAAAGCATATCTGGAAGGTAATACATTAGGTTAACATGTTAATCTGAAATGAATGTGCGGCAATGTAAAATACACTAGGAATAGTGTAAAATAAGATTTTTAGGTGTGATTTGTTCATTTTGATGCCCCAAATAATCATTTAACACTTCTACTTGGGATAAAGCCTTTTTGTGGGTATTTTAAATGAAATTGAATTTAACATGAAATTCTTTACCTTTTATTGGAAAATGGAGTTTAACCTTAGGAAAAGGGGTTTTATTAGGAAAATGAAAATGATGACTTTTATGAAGGGGGTCCTAACACTTGATGTCCATAAGTCATTAAGTCGAGGGTCCAGTCCCACCAAAAGTCAGAGAAATTCTGAGCCTCTTTGAATTGAAGGATTAAAAGTACTAGAACATGCTTGTGGGTAGGAAATTAGGAATTGTAGGGGAAAAACGACTGAGAGGGAGTTAATTAAATTAACTTGTAAAGCTTTTCTTTTGAATTCATAATTTATCATCCATATTAGCACATATGTCTAAGCATGATGAATTTGTTTTGATCCAATCAATTTTATACTTCAGCAACCTTTCTTCTGCTTACCCATTTGCTTACCCTAACATTTTTTCTTCATTTTATTTGGGTGCATTTAGACTAGAAAACCCTTATTATCCATTTATTTTGAAACGTAATCTATCTAATTGTAACCTTATATCATCCGAGGGCTTAGATTAAACTGATGAGCTCCTTTTATTGTCTCTACCTATCTAATGATCTGCCAAGATTAAACTATTTGGTCAGATTTTATTCTATAATTATAAACATAAAATTTAAATCATGAAATAAACAAGATTAAACAATTTGATTACCATGGATTATGGAATGAATATCAATATGCACACAATAATTATTATTTATAAAAGTAAATAGTAGTGGCATTTAGACTTGCACACAATCATTATCTATTTTTGTATTTGGGGTTCATATATTTTCATTTTTTTATCCTTTCTTATTCTTTTGTCCCTTTGTTTCTTTTTTCTACCCTTTGATTATTCTTTTAGGACATACCCTCTTTAAATTTTTTAATTATAATATAGAAAACATTTTTAGAAAGAAAAGGTATGTATAACATTACAATACTGACCATAAGCAATTCAAAATTATGAATCCTATTATTATAGGACGCTAACAATGGATTCACATGGGGATGGAATCTCCTTATGAGATGTCAAGAAAACCATCAACTACTAGGCTGATCCATTAGGTCAATCCCCTACATGAATATGCTTTGTTGTATATTCTCTATGACTAAAACTCTTGAACTGAAAATACACCCTTTTTTGCAAACTGAAATCTAATACATGTTGTACTGAAATCTGATTTGAAATAAATTTGTTGCTAAAAAACTGTATTTAATGAAATTGAAATCCTACCTACTTACTCTAATCAGTTGTCCAACTATTGGTTAGGTAAAATGAAATAGCCAATGAAACCAATCAAGCATCATATACATTGGTGGATTTTGTTGCTTGTGCTTGTTTGTGATTAAAACTAAAGTTCTACAGCCCAATATAACCTTGTCAACTAATGAGAAGACAAGGAAATACTTGATTTCCTTTGTGGAATCTAAAAACTATACAAAAGGATCTCCCAATATATATACACTATTGTTCAACTGATTTAAGCAACTATACATCTTTTCTAGATGGCCTCCAGGCCATGAAACTAAAATATCACTTTCACCTTTATCACCCTCCATATTTTCAAACAAGTTCTGTGATGATATTTCTTCTAATTGAAATGTTTCACTGATGATACCTTTATCATCTTGATACTGAATCTGATTGTTAGTTAATGAAGAACAATTCTAATTTCATTCACTATCCAACCCATCAGTTATGGGATCATGAAAAACTTGGAAGGATTGCTGCAAATTATTACCTGTAGGTTCGAATGGGACGTTGCAAATTTCTACAAGCTGCTCATCCTTTTCTTTAGAGTTTTCATACCACATTTCCTTTAAAAATTGAAATAATTCAAAACATAGTTGTATATAACTTTCCTCTATTATTTGATCAGGAGTTTCGATGGAATTTGACAACTGTAATTGTGAAACTAAAGGATCTTGATCAGGAATTTTATTGTCTTCTTTGTTGTTAATGTCAATACCTAATTACTGCTGATTTTTGATTTCTTGAAAGTGTTCTCTGATGAACTAAAATGAAGCAAAACAAAGAGGCAAAGAATATTCACTTATTTCCAAATTTTCTGCTCTTTCTTCCTCACTTTTATAGCTGATATGAATAGGATGATCACTGTTTTCAAGCTGCTAAAACTAAATTTCTTTATTTCCCAAGCTAGTTTATGATTTCTCTTTAAATTTAGTTTGGATTTGAAGGACATAGTTATCATCATACTGATCATATTTAGGCAAATCATGTAAAGAGGTAATATCATCAAACATACACATTAGCTCAGTAGATTGTCTCTCCACATATTGATCCATAAATCCATTTTCTGATCTATGGTAGTTGGAATTAGCAGGAATTTTTCATGGCTATCAACCTCTTCTTTTGGTGAAATAAATGTGTCATGGTGATTTTGAGAAAAAAATTATCTTTCATGGTGATCTTATGTATCCTTTCCTCTATTTTTCTTATCAATATGTCGAGTTTTACCCCAACAATGTTGTTATTCTCCACTTCTGCTTTCAACTTTTCTCTTCTAATTTGTAGATTAACTTATACATCTATTGCGATGTTCTGCATTTGTTCCAATGTTGAGAGGTTTCTTTCTCTTATATGAAATTCTATCTCTGGATCAAATTCTTTTGGATAATGCAAGAGAGCTAAATCAGGAGGAGGTCTTATATTTGATGGCATTAAAAAATAGATTTGATTAAATCTTTCAGAAAATTGTTGTATTGTTTCATTTGGTTGTCTTTTTAACTGATTATATTCTTCTATGATCACAAAAGGATTGATTTTGATTATCCATATATCAAGGAAAAATTTGACAAACTATTGGAAATTTGAGATGTTTGCAATAGGTAAATTCTTGAACCAACTCTTTACTCTACCTTGCAAAGAGAGAGAAAAAAGTCTGATTCTAACATCTTCTTCATCAATCTCAAATAAGTCCAGATAATTCTCAAAACCTTGAATATGTTTTTGGCAAGTGATACCATTCTCTCCATCAAACCTAGGGAGATAATTGTAAAAATTATTAGGGAAATCATGGAGTATAGGAGCTAACATGATGGGTTCATATCTATCAAGAACTTTAAAAGGTATAGGAATATGTACAGGGATTGTGTGATTAGTCTTGATTGTTTGATGCTCCTCAATCAAAAAATGACTATCATAAGATTTAGAAGAAATCTGCTCAAATGGATAAGGAGGATATATATTTACATTTTTCAAAGGAAAATAATAAAAAATTAATCTAAGATCTTCTCTAAAATACAATATACATTGAAAAGATTACTTGATGAGAAAGGACATAATGTCTTGGATAACAATCCAAGTTAAAAGCCTAATCTTTTCATATTGTTCTTTCATGTTCGAGTCTTTATTGTGAAATTGATTTGGAGTCACCAGGTGGATGATTTTAACCTTTGTGCATCTGATCAATGTCCACCATCATAGATTAGATCTGAACCTGTAAAATATTTTTGAAGAAAATGTTAGTCTTCCTCAGTATCGTCGCCACTATGTTATCACTTAGTATTTTTTTAAGGTTAAAGAAAAAAATCAACGACGTAACCACAAACCAACTTTTGTGCATAGGCTCTAGCCAAACTAGGCTCAGAGAGGGCTCTCTCTATATGCTTTAGATTTTCTTGCTAGGATTTCAGGCTAGTTATGAATTTTCAGGGGGGTTTTTTATTTGTATTTGAGATTGGATGGTTGGATCCTTAAAGCATATGGATAGAATGATGTCTTTATACCATTGGGCTATGGAATCAATAGGAGGGAAACAGAACTAGATCAACTCACTAAAGGGAATGTTCAAAGGGCAAGCTAGTAGAGTAAAGCGCAGGTCTTTGGGCTAGAGGGGTGAAATGGTTTGAATCAGGGTGAGAGAGAAATTAAAAATTCTCAGATTGAGACTTAAACGAGGAACAAAGGGTAATCGAGAACAAAGGTTGCTATAGATTATAAAGAGACAACATAAACTAAGGATAAATTAAGAATTCCTTAACTTAGATATCAGTAGAAAACATTCATATGCCTAACTGTTAAAACAGAGTGTAATTAAACAAATTCTGAGATATTGTTCCAGTTATAGCATTCAGATTGAGAAATGAATTAAATATTGTGGAAAAAATTTAACAAAGACAACAACAACATGAGACAATACATGTCTACACTTCGCTCGACACATGAATCCTATGAAATATCTTATCTTTATTCATCAATCCAGTTTGTTGGCTCAGTCAGTGATACAATAAATTTACAGTACTTTGATAAAAAAAATATATAGAAATGTATAAGAATCCATCCTAAATTAATTCAAATGAAGAAGTATTTATACAAATTCTAAACTGAAATATCTTGAAAAAATATCAAGATTGGTTTTACAAATATCTCAAACTATTTTAGATTAATAGAACTTAAATAAAGGACACTCAAAACTAATGAATCTATTTGGCACTATATTTATGGATTGAGGGTGAAAACGAAGAGAAAGTCGAATTTGATAGCAACTCTTAATTAGTGATGAGGCTTCCAAGTCACTAACTGCCTCCCTCCTTTGTCCATTATTCCCTAGAAATTCTGCAAAATTAGGGTCCAGTGATACCTTTGTATATCTCAATGTGAAATAGATATGTAAAAAGTGAAATATGTTATTGTAGATAAGTATGTTATTGAGATAAACCTCTTTTAGTTTCCCAAAATTCAAATTAGTTATTCACAATATTCTCTGCAAAATGATGTAAAAAACAAGATCTTGCACAATCCAAAGAATAAGCTCTGAATATATGAACTTATCTCCCTTTTTGTAATACATGTGTAAAATGTGAGATAGGTTTTTGTATATGGGCCTTTGAGGCACACAAAACTCCTCAATTTTCTCGAAATTCATTTTTGATTGGCCAAAATAGTTTTTGGAAAATTATGACATAAACAGGAAATTTATGGAAAATGTACCATTTCTTCTTTGTTTTTTTCATTTATCTTCGCTTTCATTTTTCAATCTGATACACTTTTACTAATACTCTTTCATCTAATATACTTTTACTTTGATGACCTATTAATATCCTTAATTGTGTTTTTACTTTACTGTACATTTTAACTTTTTGTTGTGTATTTCAACTGTATATCATTTAGTCTTTTATGTGTATCAGCATATGGAAATGGTTATTGATCAACTTTCTGCATGTTTGATCTATTTGCCTCTTGACTGTATGCTCTGTCTAGTTCCTTTGTTTTAATAGTCAATGCCTCTGTGTGAATTATTTCTTTCTCTGTTCTTTGCATAACTATTTTCTTATGAATGAAGGTTTTTAAATAGATTTCCTTTTGAGTCTTGGAGTAAGCAAGTTTTGTGACTAGTATCAAAATTGTTTATCCAAGCTTTGGTCCTTTTCTAATTACCTGCAAAATACAACAATCATTAAGAAAAGATTGGTTGGAAGGAAAAGCAATTGATGGCTTTATTGCACAGGGATGTCTAGGGAATGAGTCATGGCACTATTTTTGAAAGTAATCAGAGGTTGAATTTTGTTGCATACATTTAGGGTGGCATCAGAAGGGTTAGATAGGTTTTACTATGAAACGACGCTAAAAGGAATGAAAACAAAGGTTTTCAGGGTTTTAAAGGGAAACTTTTTAAATTTGGTGCGGGATTAGTTAAGTGAATAGTGAAGGTCTTGTCTTATGCGGGGAGATAGTTTTCCAAGCCATCACATTGCTTTTGTGGTGAAGGTGGTATTTGGGAGGGGTCACTCGATCTACCTCCCCACCTAAAACATAGAATTTGGGGTTCGAGGGAAAACTGCTTTATTGGGCGGGTAACGATCAGCCATCGGTTGTGGCTGATATAGTTATGGATTATCAGATTTGGGCGTTGACAATCAAACGATAGTCAGGTAGTGAAATAGTACGGATGGGATGGGGAAATAGTTTAGGAGGCCCGAGGCATTAACTACAAGTGGTTTTTTATTAATTATAGATTAAATACGGGATTAAATTGATCGGAAGGGTTTTAATGAAGTGCGACCATGGGTTTAAATGGAGGGATTTTCTTAACTTTACCAAGGGTTGGTGAGTTAAAAGGGGTTCATGAGGGAGGTATGAAATAGAGGGTAAAACTATAGTTTATAATTAAACTTTGGGTTGGGATATATATATATATATATATAGGATTTATTTAATACGAGAGAAAAGTATATTAGGGTGGTAATACATTCGGTTAGCATGGTAATATGAAATGAATGTGTGGGAATGTAAAATACACTAGGCATAGTGTAAAATAAGATTTTTAGGTGCAATTTGTTCATTTAGATGCCCCACATGATCATTTAACACTTCTACTTGGGATAAACCCTTTTTGTGGGTATTTTAAATGAATTGGAATTTAACATGGAGTTCATTACTTTTCATAGGCAAATGGATTTTAACCTTAGGAAAAGGGGTTTTATTAGGGAAATGAAATGGTATGAATTTTATGAAGGGGATTCTAACATTTGATGTCCATAAGTCATTAAGCCAAGGGTCTGGTCCTACCAAAAGTCAGAGAAATGCTCTGAGCCTCTTTAACTTGAAGGATTAAAAGTACTAGAACATGCATATGGGTAGGAAATTAGTAAGTATAGGGGAAAAAATGACTGGGGGGAGTTAATTAAATTAACTTGTAAACCTTTGCTTTTGCCTTCATAATTGATCATATATATTAGCACATATGTCTAAGCATGATGAATGTGTTTTGATCCAATCAACTTTATACTTTAGCAACCTTTCTTCTAATTACCCATCTACTTACCCTAACACTTTTTCTTCATTTTATTTGGGTGCATTTATACTGACAAACCCTTACATCCATTTTTCCTTTGAAAAGTAATATATCTAATTCTAACCTTATACCATCCAAGGGCTCAGATTAAATTGATGAGCTCCTTTTATTTTCTCTACCTATCTAATGATCTGCTAAGATTAAACTGTTTGGTTAGATTTTATTCTCTAACTACAAACATAAAATTCAAATCATGAAATAACCAAAATTAAACAGTTTGATTACCATGGATTGTGGCATTAATAACAAGCTGCACACAATCATTATTATGCATAAAAGTAAATAGTAGTGGTATATAGACTTGCACACAACTATTACCTTTTTTTGTATTTGGGGTTCATATATTTTCATCTTTTATATTTTCTTATTATTTTTGTCCTTTTGTTTCTTTTTGTTGTCCTTTGATTATTCTCTTAGGACATACCCTCTTTACATTTTTTAATTCTAATATAGAAAACATTTTTAGAAAGAAAATTTATGTATAATATTACAATACTGACCATAGTCAATTCAAAATTACAGATCCTGTTATTATATGACCCTAACAGTGGCTTCTCATGGGTATGGCATCTCCTTGTGAGATGTCAACAACATAATCGACTAGTAGTCTGATCCATTGGGCCAATCCCCTACATGTATATGCTTTGTTGTATAATCTCTGTGACTGAAACTCTTGAACTTAAAAAACAGGCTTTTCTGCAAACTGAAACCTGATACATTTTGTACTGAAATCTAATCTGAAATAAAATTGCTGCTGAAAAACTGTATTTAATCAAATTGACATCCTACCTACTTACTCTAATCAGTTTTTCAACTACTAGTTAGGTAAAATGAAACAACCAATGAAACCATCCAAGCATCATATACATTGGTGGATTTTACTAGTGTTTTTTGTGATTAAAACTAAAGTTCTACAGCTCAATATAACCTTGTCAACCAATGAGAAGATAAGGAAATACTTGATTTCCTTTGCAGACTCAAAAAATTGTACAAAAGGATCTCCCAAAATATATACACTATTGTTCAACTGATTCAAGAAACTATCCATCTATTTTGGATGGCCTCCAGGCCATGAAACTAAAATATCACTTTCACCTTTATCATCTTGCATATTTTCAAACAAGCTTTGTGATGATATTTCTTTTGATTGAAATGTTTCACTGATGAAACCTTTATCATCTTGATCCTAAATTTGATTGTTAGTTAATGAATAACAATTATGATTGCACTCACTATCCAACCCATCAGTTATGGGATCATGAAAAACTTGGAAGGATTGTTGCAACTTATTACTCATAGGTTCGAATGGGACTTCGCAAATTTATACAAGCTGCTCATCCTTTTCTTTAGAGTTTTCATACCACATTTCCTTTAAAAATCGAAATAATTCAAAACATAGTGGTATAGAACTTTCCTCTATTATTCGATTTGGCGTTTCAATGGAATTTGACAAATGTAATTGTGAAACTGAAGGATCTTGATCAGGAATTTTATTGTCTTCTTTCTTCTTAATGTTAATACCTAAAGACTGCTGATTTTTTATTTCTTTAAAGTGTTCTCTAATGAACTCAAATGAAGCAAAACAAAGAGGCAAATAAGTTTCACTTATTTCCAAATTTTTTGCTCTTTCTTCATCACTTTCATAGGTGATATGAAAAAGATGATCACTATTTTCAAGCTGCTGAAACTGGATTTCTTTATTTCCCAAACTAGTTTTTTATCGCTCTGTAAAGTTAGTTTGGATTTGAAGAACATAATTATCACCATACTGATCATATTTAGGAAAATCATAAAATAAGTAATGTCATCAAACATACACATTCGATAAGTAGATTTCCTCTCCACATATTGATCCATAAATCCATTTTCTGATCTGTGGTAGTTGGAATCACCAAGAATTTGTTCATGGCTATCAACCTCTTCTTTTGGTGAAATAAATATGTCATGGTGATTTTGAACAAAAAAATTATATTTCATGGTGATCTTATGTATTCTTTCCTATATTTTTCTTATCAAAATGTCGAGTTTTACCTCAACAATGTTGTTCTTCTCTACTTCTTCTTTCAACTTTTCTCTTATAATTTGCAGATTGACTTCTACATCTACTACAATGTTCTGCATCTATTCCAATGTTGAGGGGTTTATTTCTCTTAGCTGAAATTCTATCTCTAGATCAAATGCTTTTGGATAATGACAGAGAGCTAACTCAGGATGAGGTCTTATATTTGATGGCACTGAATAATAGATTTGATTAAATCTGCGAAAAAATTGTTGTATTGTTTCATTTGGTTGTGTTTTTAATTGATTATATTCTTTTATGATCACAAAAATATTGACTTTGATTATCCATCTATCAAGGAAAATTTTGACAAACTCTTGGAAATTTGTGATGCTTTCAATAGGTAAATAGTTGAACCAACTCTTTACTCTATTTTGCAAAGAGAGAGAGAAAAAAAGACTGATTCTAACATCATCTTCATCAATCTCAAATAAGTCTAGATAATTCTCAAAACCTTGAATATGTTTTTGGGCAGTGATACCATTATCTTCATAAAACCTAGGCAGATACTTGTAATAATTATTAGGGAAATCATGGAGTATAGGAGGTAACTTGAGGGGCCTATATCTATCAAGAACTTTACAAGGTACAAGAATATGTACATGTATTGTATGATTAGTCTTGATTGTTTGATGCTCCTCAATTAGAAAATGACCATCATAAGACTTAGAAGAAAGCTACTCAAATGGATAAGGAGGATATATATTTACATTTTCAAAGGAAAATGATCAAAAAATAATCTAATATCTTCTCTAAAATACATTATACGTTGAAAAAAATTCTTGATGAGAAATGACATAATGTCTTGGATAACAATCCAAGTTAAAAGCCTGATATTTTCATATTGTTCTTTCAGGTTCATTCCTCCAGTGGAGTCTTGATTTTGAAATTGATTTGGAGTTGCCAGGTGGATGACTTTAACCTTTGTGTGTCTGATCGCTGTCCACCATCATAGATCAGATCTGTTCCTGTAAAATATTTCTGAAGAAAATGTTAGTCTTCCCCAGTATGGTCACCACTATGTTATCACTAAGTATTTTTTCAAGGTTAAAGAAAGAAATCACCAAGGTAACCACAAACCAACTTTTTCACATAGAATCTAACCAACCTAGGCTTAGAGAGGGCTCTCTCTATATGATTTAGCTTTGTTTGCTTGGATTTTAGGCTAGTTCTGAATGTTCAAAGGGGTTTTTGATTTGTATTTGATATTGGATGGTGGGATCCTTAACGTAGATGGATAGAATGATGTATTTAGACCAATGGGCTATAGAGTCAATAGAAGGGCAGCAAAACTGGATCAAATCACTAAAGGGAATGTTCAAAGGGAAAGCTAGTAGAGTAAAGTGCAAGTCTTCGGGCCAGAGGGGTGAAATGGTTTGAATCAGGGTGAGAGAGAAATTAAGAATTTTCATACCGGGACTTAAACAAGGAACAAAGGGTAATTGGGAACAAAAGGAAATTAATAATCCTTTGCTATATATTATAAAGAGACAACCTAAACTAAGGAGAAATTAAAAATTCCTTAACTTAGATATCAGTAGAAAACATTCATATGCCTAACTGTTAAAACATAGTGTAATTAAACAAATTCTGAGATATTGTTGTAGTTATAACATTCAGATTCAAAAATACATTAAAGATTGTGGAAAAACTTTAAGAATGATAACAACAACATGAGAAAATACTTGTCTACACTTTGCTCAACACATGAATCTTATGAAATATCTTGTATTTATTCATCAATATAACTTGCTAGCTCAGATAGTGATACAATAGCTTTAAAATAATTTGATCAAGAAGTTTATAGAAATGTCTAAGAATCCACCCTAAAATACTTCAAATGAAGAAGTATTTATACAAATTCTAAACTAAAATATCTTGAAAAAATATCAAGACTCGTTTTACAAATATCTCAAACTCTTTTACATTAATAGAATGTAAATAAAGGATACTCAAAACTAATGAATCTATTTGCCACTATATTTATGGATTGAGGGTGACAAAGAAGAGAAATTCAAATTTGATAGCAACTCTTAATTGATGATGAGGCTTCCAAGTCACTAGTTTCCTCCCTCCTTTAAGCATTCTACCCCAGAAATTTTGCAAAATTAGGGTCTACTAATACCTTTGCATATCTCAATCCGAGATAGATATGTAAAACGTGAATGGGGTTATTGTAGATAGGTACGTTATTGAGATAAACCTCTTTCAATTTCCCAAAATTCAAATCAACTGTTCACAATATTCTCTGAAAAGGATGTCAAAAATAGGACTTTACACAATCCAAAAAATAGGCTATGAATATATGAATTTATCTCCCTTTTTGTAATACATGTGTAAAAAGTGAGATAGGTTTTTTTATATGGGCCTTTGAGGAACACAAAACTCCTCCATTTTCTCAAAATTCATCTTGGATTGGCCACAATAGTTTCTGGAAAATTATGACATAGACAGGAAATTTTTGGAAAATGTACCATTTCTACTCTGTTTTTTCATCTATCTTCACTTTGATTTTTCAATCTGATACACTTTTACTGATAATTTTTCATCTAATACACTTTTACTTTGATGACCTATCAATATCCTTTACTATGTTTTTACTTTTACTATACATTTTAACCTTTTATTTTGTATGTCAACAATAAATCATTTATTCATTTATATGTATCAGCATATGGTAATGATTATTGATCAACTTTCTATATGTTTGATCTGTTTGTCTTTTAACTGTATGCTCTATCTGGTTCCTTTGTTTTAACAGTCGATGTCTCTGTATGTATGATTTCTTTCTCCATTCTGTGTATAACTATTTTCTTCTTCTGAATGAAAGTTTTTAAATAGATTTCCTTTCGATTCTTGGAGTAGACAAGTTTTGTGAATAGTATCAAAATTGTTTATCCAAGCTCTTGTCTTCTACTAATTACCTGCAAAATACAACAATCATTAAGAAAACATAGGTTGGTAGGAAAGGTAATTGATGGCTTTATTGCATAGGGATGTCTGGGGAAGGAGTTGTGGCACTCTTTTTTAAAGTAATCAGAAGTCGAATTGTGTTGCATAGGTTCAGTGTGGCACCAGAAGGGTTAAATAGGTTTCATTATGAAACAGGGCAAAAAGAAATGAAAATGAGGGTTTTCAGGGTTTTAACGGGAAACTTTTTAAATTTGGCACGAGATTAGTTAAGTGAACAATGAAGGTATTTTCTTATGCAGGGAGATAGTTTTCCAAGCCATCACATCACTTTTGTGGTGAAGGTGGTATTTGGGAGGGGTCACCTAATCTACTTCCACCCCTAACACGTAGCATTTCGGGTTCGGGGGAAAAATACTTTATGAGGCAGGTAATGATCGATCATTGGGCCTGGCTGATATGGTTGTGGATCATTTGGTTTGGGCACTAAAAATCAAATGATAGTTAGGTGGTGAAACAATATGGACAAGATGGGGAAAAGGTTTCAGGAGCCCGAGGGTTTAATCACAAGTGGTTAGTGATTAACTATAGGTTAAATATGAGATTAAATTGATCAAAAGGGTTTTAATGAAGTGGGGCAATGGGTTTAAATGGAGGGATTTTCTTAACTTCACCATTGGTTGGTGAGTTAAGAGAGGTTCATCGGGGAGGTATGAAATAGAGGGTAAAACTATATTTTATAATTAAACTATGTGTTGGGATATTATATATGGAGGATTTATTTAATACGGGAGAAAAGTATATCATGGGCAATACAATAGGTTAGCATGTTAATATGAAATGAATGTGCAGAAATGTAAAATACACTAGGAATAGTGTAAAATAAGATTTTTAGGAGAGATTTGTTTAGTTTGATGCCCCAGATAATCATTTAACACGTCTACTTAGGATGAATCCTTTTTGCGGGTACTTTAAATCAAATGGAATTTAACATGGACTTCTTTACCTTTCATAGGCGGATGAAGTTTAACCTTAGGAAATGGGGTTTTATTAGGGAAATGAAGGGGGGATGATTTTTATGAAGGGGATTCTAACACTTGATGTCCATAAGTCATTAAGTCGAGGGTCTAGTCCCACCAAAAGTCAAATAAATGCTCTGAGCCTCTTTGACTTGAAGGATTATAAGTACTAGAACATGCTTGTTGGTAGGAAATTAGTAAGAATAGCGAAAAAAATGACTGAGGGGGAGTTAATTAAATTAACTTGTAAACCTTTTTCTTTGCCTTCATAATTGATCATACATATTAGCACATATGTCTAAGCATGATGAATGTGTTTTTATCCAATCAACTTTATACTTTAGCAAGCTTTCTTCTACTTACCCATTTACTTACCCTGACATTTTTTCTTCATTTTATTTGGGTGCATTTAGACTAGCAAACCCTTATCATCCATTTTTCTTTTGCAAGTAATCTATCTAATTCTAACCTTATATCATCCAAGAGCTCACACTAAACTAATGAGCTCTTTTTATTTTCTCTACCTATCTAATGATTTGCCAAGATTAATGTGTTTGGTCAGATTTTATTCTCTAACTATAAACCTAAAATTCAAATCATGAAATAACCAAGATTAAATAGTTTGATTACCATGGATTGTGGCATCAATAACAAGCTGCACACAATCATTATTATGCTTAAAAGTAAATAGTAGTAGCATTTAGACTTGCACACAATCATTATCTGTTTTTGTATTTGGGGTTGATATATTTTCATTTTTTTATATTTTCTTATTCTTTTTTTCCTTTTGTTTCTTTTTTTTGTCCTTTTATTATTCTTTTAGGACATATCCTCTTACATTTTTTAATTCTAATAGAGAAAATATTTGCAAAAAGCAAAGGTATGTATAATATTACAATACTAACCATAGTCAATTCAAAATTATGAATCCTCTTATTATAGGACCATAACATGGTAAACTAGCCTTGTCTGTTTAGTTTCCATAACATCTTGAATTTTTGAAAATTACCTAAGGGAAGGACTTCAAAAATGTATTCTCCCAAGGTGTCTCCAAAAGTGCAACACTTGTAAAAAAGAAGGGTAGAATGTAGAATTTTGACCCCTTTTTCTCATTTTTCTCAAAATTTAAGCCCTGTTTCAAAAATATGAGGAAATGGGTTTTGAGAGGAAGGCATAATATTTCTAGAAATGTAAACCACTTTTCATTTGGAGCTCTGAGGAAAAAGCATAGTGCCAAGGTGCTATGTTTCTAAGACTAGTGTATTTTCCTGAATTTGCACCAAATTTCACCAAAAACCAAAAATGCTCAAAAAACTCCCAAAATTGACCTAGAAGAGATCATGTATGCTTTAAAAAGCATATCAAACTTTTCCTTCTCATATTTTCCTTGTAGAGTTTCCTTCAGCTTGTTTTGCATTTGTTTGACCTTGTTGTTGCAAATTTTGTTTCTAGTTTGGTAGTGGTGGGCCATGTGCCTCAACATCTGGTTATCCCTGTGGCAAGAAAGATGCAATGAACTGATAATCTGAAATCAATCCCTATAATGGTGGACTTTTCTCCTTTGATATTGGTGGTAATCAAATCAGTGAGCTTCTCATGAAAACTTACCTCTCTCACTCTTTGACAAAACCCTAGGCAGTTGACATCTTCAAAGAATTGTCTTATGAATTGTGAAGAATTGATCTCATTCCAATTTGTGGGCTCATACCTTAGAATAATCCCCCCTTTATGATATTTTATTTTCTCTGATGGTGAAGAGTCTCCTTCCATTTTTGAAACCCTAAATGATAGGAAAATGGAAAAAACAACGAAAAATGATTGAAGTAGTGAAATGAGGAAGTTAGGGAAGAGAGATTGGAGTAGGGAAATTTTGGGAGATGGACAAGGATTTTAGGAATCCTTAGGAAGTTAAATGAAGGGAAATGATGGAGATGGGCTAGGAAATTTAAACACAGTCCTAGCTAGGGAAACTTCTCAATTTGATATGTTAGGGCTATGGCTTATAGGGAGGTGAAATGGAATGAAGGAAAATGGTGTGTTCTTGAATGGGAATGATGAGTTGCATGAAAATAGAGGTATAAGCATAGTGATTTTATGGTTTCAAAGCTCAAACTAATCATTTGAAAGATCAAAACATGAAACTCATAGAAAACTCTAGAAGACTAAACTCACAATCATTTAGTTTGTTTTTCCAAATAAAGAGAGGGAAAGAAAATGAGTGTACTTACTTTTTATGAGGCTTAGAGGATGAATAAGCTAGAATGAAGGGTTGAAGTTTTGATTTGAGTTATTTTGATAATTTTTGGGAGACTTTGTCCTGTGCATAATGTAATTGACTGGTGTGCAGCGCCAAAGTGCAACACAATGTCTTTTTGCGTAGCACCACCTCCAAAAACATAGTGTCACTTCCAGAAACACAGTGCTAAGTTGAAACCCGCTTTTGCAAGCCTTAAACTACTCCAAATTGCAAAATTTATAGCTCACTGGAAATATCAAGAATTATTATACATAATGGACACTTTAAGAATGTATTTTGGACACTCCAGGAGGGAGAAAATTTGATTTTCCAAAGGTCACTCCAAAAATGTAGGGTATCTCTAACAAATGTGCAACGCCAACTTGCAGAGAAATTTTGACTACCTTCCTTTAGGATTTTTGGGTTGAAAGTGATATGGTTGGAAAAATTATGATGTCTACTACATAATAGAGTCCTTAAGCATTTCCAACACCTGCTCCAAACCCCTAAAAAACTATCTTGAACTCAAGTTGTCCAGAAGTGCAACAATTGTCTTGTAGAAAGGGTAGTTTGGGAAGTTATTTCAAATCATAACACATGTACATAAAATTAAGGAGGCTTTTGTTCCTTGGCATATCATTGAAAAAAAATCCTTCACTTTCTTAGAATTCTTCTCCATTTTTTCATAAACATATTTTGAAGAAAAACCATCCCTATGAGAAAAGATTTGACGAGGTAGTGTACTGTGGCCTTGTCTTATTTGAAATAAAACATTACCTTTACCTTTATTTTTCTTTCCCTAAGTTTATAAATCCCTTTACCCATTGAATTACATGATGAACATGTTTTTTTTTTGAAATATCATATCATGATGACACAGGGAGTGAAACCTTAGACCATGAGGAATTTAACCATTTCATGACCCAAGACACCTAAATGAAGATATGATACCTAGAAGAAGAAAATGTCCATGATGATTGATGAAGACCATGAGCCAGTTAAGGGAGTAGCAGTGACCTAGACACAACAACCAGTGACCAAATTTTATTTTGAAACCTAATTAAATGATAAAATTTGACCTCGGGACCCTAAAAAACCTTGTAAGAGCATATTTGATCATTGGTGACAGGCTGAACCAAATGACACTAGAAAAAAAAATTGGAGGATTTGAAAATGGTATGATGGACCAAAAGACAAGCATATTTACCAACCTAACAACCATGGAGTTTAAGTTGAAGAGTTTCGTGTTCAAGAGAAACTCATTGCCATTAACAAATAGAGTACCACATTTTCCCAATTTCCCAAACCATACTAGCCAATACCTCCTTATTTTTTAACAAGCTCGAGGAGGATAACATATGGTTTATTTGGAAGTTCATCATTTAGATGAATCCCTCTGAGAATATCTAATGAACCTAGAGAAGAAATGGCTTCGTCCCATCATGAACAACAAGTCCATCTTTATTTTATGTTTTTACGAGTATACTGAATGTATAACTCAACATATTTTTCATGTTTAGAGAGTTTGAAAAAGAGGTGAGAAAGAAAACTCCAAAGGTTCCTTTTCATAGATAGTCACTTAGGTCCAAAAAGGTAGAAAATAATACCCAAGAGAACCTCTTCTCCATGTTTGAATAAGGTATTCTTTCTTCATAATTAGTTTATCTCAGTCTGGAAAATGGTTAAACTTATACCGAGTAGACATATTTTCATTTACTTTAACGAGTTTGAAAAGATAAGTGCTCGAGAATATTTCCATATTTTAGGAGTTTGAAATGATCTGAAAGAGGATTTCAGGGGGTTCCTTTTTTGTAAGTTTACGGAGCCTGAATAAGAGTTAAAATCATGCTCCTTGATTAAGAAGATCAGTTCAATACATGACAAAATTTGTTAAACGGTTGTCGTCCTACACAGAAAAACACAAAAAGGATTAAAAATACCTATTTCATGGTAAAAATGGGTTGTAACTAGGTCAAAACACTAAATATGAATAAAATAGTGGAATAAACAACCATAAATGTTCAAAATGACTATTCATCTTTGCCCTTCAACAATGAGACTTCTGAGTATTTTTTTCCCTCGATCTTCTATAGCTGATTGCGCTCAATCCGGTGGATCGCTTCAAGCACCATCACTTCCAGGTAATATCTAAGACCTTTCTCTTTCAATTCATGGACCTATTTTGTGTTTTGATGCAATCTTTAGGTATTTTTAAGGGCCCTAGGGTTTAAATAACTCGGACTAAGTGTTATAGACATTTTTGGGCACTTCAACCCCAATCATAAATATCCATAAACTAACGGCTCCTAAGTCCCTAAAAGTGTTACTTCACTGCCTAAAGGAACAAGGTCATCTGATTACATCATCTCCCAGAAGTTCTCCACTAAAAACTGCTCATAAATGATCAAAACTGAACCATACTGAAAACCTAGTGCAAAGGGTGCGATGCATATCACCTTCCCAGTGTACAGGGTGCAATGCATACTAAATGGTTCCTCTATAGGGTGCGATGGTTGAGAATGGAAAAATGGCAGGGACAAATTCTGAGGTGGAAGATCATGGAATCTTCTAGAAGCTTCCTCTCTGACACTTGCCTCTTTGTTTTCGACCAAGGATGAGTAAGAGATCATCATTCTCCAAGTGGAATAAAGAACTATCAGAGAGAGGACACTAATCAAGACCCCAAAAGATGACTCACCCCCCTACAATCATCTATATATGGATCCCTCATCATAGAGATCCGGAGGCTGGAATTTTGTATCTTGTAGAGAAGTGTTCTTGGTTTTCTGGAGAAACTTCATAGTGTTGGGTGATCTAAGCTTTACTTAAGGTGAAGAAGGGCTTTCTTGCTGGAAGATGATGCTGGGTCAAAACATATGGTTGTAATCCTCTTGCTGCTCTTGATCTTAATAAAGCTATTCAAGTTTTCCTCCATATTCTTGTATGTTTGCTTATATATGCATTTATATGGTTAACACATATCTGGTCCTATGTTATTTATGAATATAGATCTTTTTTCTTCGATAGTAGTATGTTGTTGTGATTCCACAGGTGATCTTTGAAGCTGGGCAGATGAAGAAGAAGCGGAAAAGCTCTATCAGGAATGAGAGGAATCAAACAAGGAAATCAAGCGCAAGACTATGGTTGGTCTCCTTTGTTCCACTCTTATTTATTTTCATAAAGGAAAACGAAAGTAGACTTTACTTGTTTATTTCTAAGATAACTACGAGTCTTAGTGGGAATAGCAGCATCCAAGTGGACACTATTCCCGGTAACAAAATGGCGACTCCACTGGGGAGCGACTAGATTTTTTGTTAGCCTATCTTTGTTTCTTTTATAAACTTACAGACGGAGCCTGAAGCCAAGCCAGCTAGTCTTCGAACTGCATCTGTTATAAACATGCAAAGTAGATCAATGCTGCTTCAGTATATCTCTGAGTTTTGTTTATGAATTAAACAATCGATCTGCAAATAGTCTAATTGCCCTAAGCGGTGGCTCTAGTAACCTCCTTAGATCCACCCATGTGATTTACATATACTAAACATCACTTGGCCTAAATCCCTGAACTGAATTGCAAATTGTGAGTAAAAACGCGTTTAAAGTCTCGCATTGGTACCATCACACCGTGCCTTCAAGGCAGTCTATATGCATCACACTTCCCAAGTGCAGTTGGTGCGCTGCATACTGAATTCACTGTGTGACAGGTGCAATGGTCAGGGAAGGTTAACTTTACCTTCAAACTTCGGTTTTTTCCTCACTATTTTTAGTCCTATTCAGGATTTTTGTTGTCTATGGTTAGTGTATCTCTGTGAAAATCCCCTTCTCTTACATCATTCCGCCTCTATAGTGCAAAGAACTGTAAGTGTTTTTATGTATTGTGCGCCATTTTCAGTTCTCTTTTGCAAAAAAGTAGCATAGTCGAACTGTCGTTTCTTGATCTGAAAGTGTCGTAGCTGTCGTTTTCAGTTATAGAAGAGAATCCCATTGTTCTTGATAGTCAATTATACAGTTATTCTTGCATATGATTTGAATTAGTAGTTTTTAAAGTGTCGTAAAGCAATTTTCATTTCGAAATCGCAAAGTGTCTTTCTTACCTTCACTTCATTTTGAAAATAAATTTGTTGAGTATTGTCGCTTTGAAAATAATTTAGATTTGCACATAGCTTTCTTATCATCATTCATACATTAAGAAGGTTGAAAACAAATACATGCATGTGCATTTGCATTTAGACTACTTGGTTTGATTTAGGACAGTGCATTTAGTGTGTGCTCTGTGCTCTTTGTTGAAAGATTCTCTACTTTCTTTCTTTAGTAGCTAGGATTTTCATTGCTAAAAGAAGATTAAACATTTGTTTGTCATCTTAGACTGCATTTTAGGAATTGTATACACATCACGCAGTGAACCTGAAAGGCAAATTTTTAAGCAAGATCAACTTAAAATAAATTTAATGAAACTAACAACGCTTTGGAACCTAACGCACAACATCTAGAGGTCTAGGCTAGAGACGTATTCCGGCGTCGTAAAACCTGGTAACTATTGTTTTCATTGTTGGTTGGATGATTCCTCCACTCTGAGATGGAAAGTGCCAGTACAAACTTGTGCTCCCATGTACCGTCAAGTATATATTAGGAGACTACAATAGGCTGCATCCTTTATCCTTAGGAAGCCATGTCTTTCGCCCTATTGAACACAATGCACTGAACACAACATTCGGGAAGATTGACTGTCGTACCGTAAAAAGTATTCTGCAGTTTGTGATTGGTTTGGTAATCCCCTTTGCCTAGATCTCCAGATAAGTCTATTTTTCTCCTTTTTAGACTCCTTAAAAGAAAAGGTCCATCTGAGCACTTGTCACTTCAGGCTCACTAAAAATCGAAGGCGACTAGAGTCATCTTTTTTTTTTCTCGACTCTTTAAAATTGAAAAAACAAGTTGTGTCAAAGCGTCTAAAATTTATTTTAATCATAATAACATCACAAATTCCCCCGTTGGTCTTTAGGTTGAGAAAAATGGAGTCTGCCAACCAAGGATTTCCCCCTGGAGGAAATCCTAGTCCCTTCTCCTCTTGGGGAGATGTTGGTGCAACCCATATGGCCACATTATCACTTCCAGGGTTGACGATTGGTTTGCCCGTCTGGCTCTTCTCTACCTCTGTCGTTCAGAATCCCGTAATTCCTGAACAGTCAAGTCAGCAACTAGATGATACTAGAGTTGCCCACTGACCTTCTACTTCATCTAATTCTCCCTCTCCTCCTTCCTCTTCGGTTGATAAAGCTGGTAAAGCTAAAGATCAAGTAACTGAGAAGAAGAAGAAGCAGAAAGAGAAAAAGGAAAAGAAGAAAAAGGAACCAAAATCAAAAAGGGGCAACCAAGCATCATCTAGCGAAAATCCTCACACCACACTGTCTAAACCTAAATCTCCTTGTGTCATTTGCAATGGAGACCACTATCACCGAGATTGTCCCTGCATCCCTCGGATCTTAAGGGACTGGTCTCCTTGTTTTCACAATCCGGTGTCATCGGCCTCTGATGATAATGTTAAATGCATACCATCAACCAGTGAAAGTGAAGTATCTAGACAAAAAAGGAATCCCATATTTCCTTGAAATTTATTTTAAGGCAACTTCATTGTCCACCGTTGTCCCTTCCTTGATGAAGCTAAAAGAGTTTTGGATGACCGTCCTGCTTCACCACTACGACTCCCTCCTGGATATAAAAAACTCTTGCCAAGTCCACCACCGGTTGAAAATCTGGCTGGCCCGCCATTGTGGTTGGCCGAAGCGTCTATCATTGAAAATGAATCCTCTGAATCCATACCAGACGAAAGTCAAAAGGTCGAGACGACAGTTGACCCGGTCTTGTCTTCAAAGTGTTCATCTTCGAATGATACCGTCACTGAAGAGAAAGAGAACGACATCGTTCAAATTCTTTTCGTAAACACAGACTCCGATGAACTTGGGGGCAGTCCACCCGTTCCTTTATCGCAAGAAGGAAGTTCATCAGAGTCATACCCGACCATCTATTCGGTCTCATCACCAAGCAACCTAGTCATTTCCTTCAACTAGAATCTACTAGGCAGACCCCGTTTACCAGCTAGCGTACCATTTCGAATCATTGTACAAGCTTACAGAATGGTCATGGCTGGTACCATCATCGATGAAGGGGTTTCTGTGAGTATCCTTTCCTCAACTGCTTGGAAAGTTCTTGGTTAGCCATCGCTTTTGCTTGAAATGAGAAATATGACAAGCTTTGACAAAGGAACCAGTCGACCATTAGGGATCCTTCCAAATGTGCCCATTACTTTAAGAAGGAAAACCATTCACATGAACATGATAGTAGTTCAAGGACCCTTGGATCATAATCTACTCCTTGGACGTGACTATATTTATTGCATGGGAGCCGTCGTCTCCTCACTCTTTAAAGTAATGTGTTTTCCGCACGAAGGCAGAATGGTCAAGCTCGTAGACCAAATGTTGTTCCCTGGTTCACACATCGCAAATAGTCAAATTACATCCCTAAATGGTCTTTTCACGCAAGGAATGTCTCATCGATCTCCAGTCCATCCACCTGATGAGCGTGAGTGATTCAGGAGGATGTGATTGAAACCCAGGGGGCATGCACCCTGGTCTGTTTCGGCAGGAATACCTTGGGTATAGAGTGGGTTTCTGCGGAGGATATGTGACTAGTCTGACACACCCATCCTCATAGGAAAATGGGATTGGGCTTGAATAAGATACCTTCGTCAAAGTTATGTGAGTGGAGTAACTCTACGCCACCCACCTTTGTCTATTTCGGTAGACATTGCCAAAGAAGCATTTTATCTGCTACGTGGATGGAACTTTCATGGTAACCTGGGAATTTTTCGCTATACCTGGGGACATGCAAACCTTTCCGCATGCAAGCAAAGAGTGATCACTTATTTTTTAAATTTGTAGGACCTCTAACCCTTTAAACCCGTAAGGCTGGTCGTTTCCTAGCTTGCATAAAGAAAGGATTTGGGGCAAAGCTTCAAAAGGTGCAAGCCCCTTAAAAATGGCATCTTGAATGAGACATCCTTATTATACGACTGGCGAGCAGTGTTACTGCAGGGTTCAAGATCATTTAAAAATGAACCCGCCACGAGCAGTTTTAGCGCATAGTTCAAGCTCGTTAAAAATAAACATAAGTCATGAGAAAATGTTTCCCCCAGAGTTTAAGCTCATTAAAAAATGAACTGGTAAATAACCATTGTGAATGCCTTATCGCCAGCTTTTGAGGCTTGGTCGTGTTCTCATCATCACCTCCACTCTGTTTTTAGTTGATCATTCACCTCCATATGATTTTTTACCCTTTCAAGGAACATCTGCGAAGAGTGATTCTATTAGCCATCCTTGTGACACTGCTATGATTGGAAAATTCCAAACCTTCCTGGAATTAGTTGCTACCCGAAATCATCACTCGTTCCTCGAAAACGAGTATCCTTTAAGCTCTTTTCAACTAACTCGTAAAATATGAAAAGATTTCGAGCGATTAGCCTCTCTGGCTCGTTAAAGTCATCAGAAGTGCTATCCCTCCTCTAGATTTTAATCGTTTTGGACCTGAGGGATTATTACACAAAAAGATCAAGCGCTTGTCTTGTTCGGCTCATTAAAACTATCGAAAATTCATCTCTTTCGTATTATTTTACGCTTTTTCAGACTTAAGGGATTATATGACAAAAAAGAATCTTTGGAGTCTCCTTTCCATCCCTTTCAGACTCTCTAAAATTGAAAAGGACCGAGTTATCTTTGTCGTTAAACTCATTAAAACGAATAGCAACAAACTCGTCCAAATGGATGAGAACGAGTTTCACTGTCACTAGGCTCGCTAAAATATAGCGACAAGTTCACCTGAAGGGCGGATTATAGAACAATCATATGTTATCCTCCTCAAGCTTGACAAAAATAAAGAGGTACTGGTCAGCAATGACTGGGGAAAATTGGGAAGAAAACTTGAAAAAACTTT
>APFE031487554.1:53860-136791 GCA_000404065.3 Pinus taeda | reverse complement strand
AATAAAATAATAATAATTCGGTGTTTTAAAATTAAATTTAATAATTATTGGACGATTTTACAAGAAATAAATTCCGTTAATTAATTGACCAAAACCATGTTGTTTCTCTTTTTGGAATAATGTAATGCTTGGCGTACGTGGTCAACCATCCATATCCTCGTGCGTATTCCGTTTCTATTTTACCATTTCCACTATTGAACAAAGCGTTTTCTCTAGATTTGGGTATTTGGGGTATGTATCGGGATCACTGTGCAATCATTTCCTTAGGATTGTGTATTAATAAATAAATTAACATTAATAGTTAATAATAATTAAAACATAATAATCTGGGATTGTATAATAGCTAATAATAATTAGGCTGAAAGGCCTTCCTATGCATCAATAATTGTCAACACTTTTAACCTGAACCGTTTGATCAAGTTTGACAGTTTCAACCGTTGATTTGAAGTAGACGGATTTTTCCAAATATATGATTTGCTTTCTTTTCACCTCCAGTTCTGTTGTGCATTGAACCTGGCCCTTTGAGTTGCATTACTGCTTTTTCCAATTCTTTTCACTCTCGAAAGATATTTCACTGCTTTTTTTTTTGCAGTTGTTGAACCGTTTGATCAAGTTTGACAGTTTCAACCTTTGATTTGAAGTTCACTGCTTTTTCGAAATATATGCTTAGACCTTTTTTCACCTCCAGTTCTGCTATGCATTGAACCTGGCCCTTTGAGTTGCATTACTGCTACTTCCAATTCTTTTGTCACTCTAAAGATATTTTCAAAAGATATTTTCACTGCTTTTTTCTTGATAGTTGTTCTTGCTGTTCTTCTTCCCTGGTTTTTGGCAATCACTGTTCTTCTTCCCGAGAAAATGAAAGAATCGATTTCGTTTTGCAAGATCCGATTCGGATTCAATAATTAGAAAACTGATAGCTGCAGGTTTGGATTCAATAATTTCAAAAGCCCCAATTGAGGCAATCGTCGGACTTGATCAGCCCCAATCTTAATATACCAGGTAGGAGAATATGTTCAGATGTTGTAAGAGCTGTGAATTTGTCAAATCAAGATATGACCAGGCTGAGTTCTGTGAATCAAGCCTATATCTCTGAGCAGCAACATATTCTGCAGAACCCCTCTCCACCCGAGTTCTACATGCAAGACCCAGGATTCGATTTCGTTTTGCAGGGCTGCTGGCAAATGAAAGAACCCCATGGGGATCAGTAGCATCAAACCCTCTACTTCATGCATGCGGGATCTTCCAAGATGCAATAGCACATGAGTGTCGTTGGTCCAATGGGCCAACCGGTGCCTAGAAGCAGAGGGTATTATAACCCCTCGTAGAGGATGACTCGACCCGTGTAGGTTTGCAATCTTGAAGTAGCGGCATCATTATCAAATACCATGGCCATCATTGAGGAAGGTTCATACCCCACAGAGCCACAGAGGATGAGGATTAAAATTCCTACCTTTGAGAAAGGTTCAGACCCCACACAGCCACAGAAGATGAGAGTTAAAATTCTTGCTCTTGTTTCCAAGGTGCCACGGGGGCCCATAGCCATCGATAAGAGAATTTTTTACAAACCCACTGCGCCCATTCCTATTGCAGATACAAAGCCATTGTCGTATTAAAATTTTGTCTATGAACCGATTCCTCGATAGATATACTACATGTAGATACCTCCGGCCATGAATCCTCAATATTAGTTGATGAGTCTTGACCTGCGAATACCGTTGAATTTCATGCCACTTCTTCACAAACGCCTTAGGAGAAGCTGGAATTAGCAGAGTTAATCCACCTTGTTAAGCTCCGCAGGTTGGGTTACAGACGACAATGGTAACCCATATATCTATTGCATATACTGTCAGCCTCCCTCTGGATAATTAGCGTGAGCAAAACCATATTTTGAATACAACTTGGAAGAGGGTTGGCTGAGAATACCCAGTTACCTACCATGGTGAGGGAGTATATGTAATATTTATCCACACTGCAAACTCTTGTGTATACCAATGGAGCAACTGTGTGTTAGTGAACATTACTAACTGGTTTATAATGAGAGTTGGCCTGCAAATCAGGTGAAGACACTGACTGTATTCAGGCGAATTACCATGTATAAATCTTCAGCTTGGTAATCCACCTGGAGTTTGATGAATTTTTCTTTGGTTGCTCATTTTGTTTCTTTATTCTGGTATTAATGAATGATTGCCTTGTCAAGGTATCAAAATTTTGGGTCGTTGGGGCTTAATGTATTTCTTTCTAATATCACAAGGAAAATCCTAATATTTCTGTTTGGAATTTCATTTAAGTTGTTGTGAGTTAACAGATTTATCATTAATAGTAATGATGATTTAAGGTCATTATACTGTTATCCTGAGGTTGGAAATTATTTGGATTCTGTGATGAGGGATTTTTTTATATCACAATTTTACTATTTGGTTTACAGAGTTGTATGCTTGTTTTTTTTTAAACCTGTGATTTTTAACTTATATTAAATTTTCACATGTTCATAATGTTAATGAGCATAAAATAATTCAATCCTCGTTAGGGAAAAGCTAAATTGACTTGTTGACTATAATATCCATAATGTTAATGAGCATAAATTAGTTTAATCCTTGTTAGAAAAAGGTAAGTTGACTTGTTGACTATAATGTCCATAATGTTAATGAGCATAAATTAATTCAACCCTCATTAGAAAAATGTAAGTTGACTTGTTGACTATAAATCTAGAACATGGAAACAAAAGTCTCACATATTCATATTCTGTGAATTTTAAAGACATAGGTGACAAAATAGCATGATAATCTTAAAAGAAAGTGAGAAGTAATCAAACAAGGTAATAAATATACATTTGCATGATAATAATGTTTTTTTGTTTCCATGATGTGTCTCTGCAGCCCACTTCTCTCATTGGCATGCAAGAAATCAAGGGCCCTAATTACCTTACAATAACCTTCCATCCATATTCTCCTCCATCATCTTCATTATGCATATAATCAAGAAACTTTCCTTTTTTAACTCACCTTCTTAAGTTTAGTCTTTGTCCTTTTTTTCTAATATTATGTTTTGCCTTTTTAAATGCAATATACAATTATGGTTTTCAATGAAATATATTGGTAGGGGATAGTCATGGTGGTTATTGCCTTGGTCACTAGCAAGCTTCATATATGCTTGGCCATCTATAGAGGTTTCTTGATTTTGGCTAATTAACTTAATCTAAAATGAAATAAGACATTCAATGTGTTCCTTGTAATATAGATATAAACAAAACATCTAAAGAAAATTAATTGCACAATGATCCAGTCCAAGAAAACAAAGTATTCCACAAACCAATTAAATCTTCTAGAAAAATACAAAAATTCCAATTTAATAATCCTATCGGCCTCTCTTTGTACCTTTTGGGACAATTGCTAGTTACAATATTATTGAGGAATGTCACAGTCTTTTCTGCCAGTGGACTGCTAGTCTCCCACAATAAGTAAATTGCATATCGTAGAAAATAGGAAGTATGCATTTATCTTTGAACATGTGGCACAAGTTTCTATTTTTTTATCCATGGATTATTCTCAGGCTTTAGAAATGTATTCCCATTGTTCCCTAGATAAAAAATTTTGAGTTTACTTCCTTTGGCACATAAAATAAAAAGAAGAAAAAAACATACAGATCCATGCAAATCACTCCGACACCTCTCTACACTAATTTGAAGACAAAAAATAAAATTTGGCATCTCTTCCATCTTATTGGGCCTTTTGAGGGAGTTAGAGTTCAGTATATATGGGCTCTCATACAAACAAGAAGAATAGATGGAGGAACAGACATGGTTACTCAAATATCAATTAGTATGTTTTCACAAAAACAAATTACAAGGCACATAAATAGTGGTTACAAGATCTCACAGCTTTTAAGACATGAGAAAATGGTTGAGAGAATCTCTCAAAAGTCTTTAAAGAGTAACAAACAAAAATTTCCTACATTCTAATGTAAGCATTATTCTAGGTTCATCTACACTATTTTTCAAAAACAATCTCTATGATATAATGATCAGTTCTCAATATCATTAAGGCTACTACAGGACTAGAATTTGAAGTCCTATTGAACATTTTTTTTCTTTCTAAAAGTATTTGATGTTAAACAAAATTTTTTAACTTTCAAACTATTGATTTTAATTTTAATTATTTAGGGTGCCCATCATAAACAATATTAAGGAGTAGTTTCCTAATAACCAATTTACGTACAAAGACTCACTCAATCAAAGTTGTATAAACATGAGATAATATGTAGAAATATTGTAGTGTCATGCTTTAGATCCACAATGTTGATATACATTTCATAAATTTGTTACCTTTTTAACGACAACTATAGAATCGTGAAAGTGCTCCCTATTCATTTTTATTAAAAATAAGAATTTATTGTATATGTGTACCTTCCTTAACAATAGTTGATTTCTCCCCAACCATCATCTCCCGAGCAAGAACCTTCACAACTTGTAAGTGAAAGAGGTATGGGTGATCCTGGATTACATTCTTAAGGTTTAGAAAAATTATTTCCCATTTAGGCATGGATAGCTTTATATGTGAAATAAACAATTATACATAACCAACCTTGCTTAAAATGGCATACAAATATGCAAAAATTAAGTTATATAATTACACATTTTTAAGATACACATTACTTAAGTGTTTAACATATATTTGATATTACTCTATAGTGTTTAGCTGCAAATGAAGTCTTGATGTAAAATAAAATCTCATTCATCATATTTTTATTTTTACGTGTTGTTCTTCTCTAATTTAGAAAACATTGTTGTATTCGGAGAGTCACCTTTATATCTTAAGAAAATTGTACATCTTATGTATTGTGAAAGAAATAGTTATGATGAGTGTATTAAAAAAATATTTAGTTACATTATTAGTTATTATTAAATCTTACAAGTGGCAATAGTTTATCAACAGAACTATAGAATATAATGACTAACAAAAATTTATCTTAATCATGGATCTAATAAGAACCTAGAGGGATTGATTAAGACACAAATTTTTTAAGGACATCAAAATTGAAGAAAGACTTACACCATAAGAGGTTTGATCAATTTGGGCCTTTGATAGATCTCTCGTTAAGGTGGATCCACACAATTCAATATATTGCTTTTTTTAATACATAAATGGTTTCAAATCCTTAAAAATTTCATGGCTACTTGGATTACATATCTTAGATAACATATAATTCTAATTCTAATTCTAAGAAATAATTGTTGGATTTACAGACAATTGTTACAATGGCTGCTAGAAAACCCCTCCAAACGTTTTTCTATGATTGAATTTTGGAGTCTAACTTTTATCTATAAGAACTATTATTTTCAATGCCATCAATTATTCCTCCTGATTGCGACGACTTATTCTTTTATGCAATTCTTATTTGATGTCTTAATTAGGTTGTTTTGATGATGACTAAGTTTTGTCAAGGACAATTGCACAGCTCCTGATGAAAATTAAACTCTCTTTTCAACACATGCCAACTCCTGTAATAATCTAGCATTTATTGATGGCCTTGCCTCTAGGAACTAAACAAATCCTCTACCACTAGACATTGTGCAACCCCTTAAGGGACTAAATAACATGATCCTATCAGATAGACAATGATTGAGCAAGTGAATGACTAAATGTTAAATTATGGTATGTTCTATGCTTAGAGAAATTTACTTATTTTTCTTTTTATTAGCCACAGATTAGCAATCACATATACATTAAGTAAAGTGCAAATAGAACATTAAATTATCAACCAAAAACAAGCCAAGACAAGAGATAGAAGATGTGGTAACTAGCTAGGGACGAACCCTAAATTGGGGAAACCCTTTCATCAAATCTTCTTTCTCTTCAATAATTCATCAGAGAGAAATAGTACAAAATCTGCATTCTGTAATTATATATCAGCAACAATAAACCCTAGATCAGCGAAGTCATAATTGTTCAAAGAAGATGGAATTGACCTCTAAAATACTTGGTCAATTTCTTGTCAACTTGTCCTTGGACAACTTGAAGAAACAACCCTATAACAGCCTCAAAAATTCAGTCAAAGTGCAGATTTTTAAAGTTGCTCTAGCCCTAAACTAGGGAAATCAATATCGATCAAACCAGAGGTCAGATCACCTCGGTTTTTGTGCCAAAAATTGCGGCCTGTGTAGGGGATCTAACCACCCCCAATCTATACTTCTTCAAATGTCAACACTGGTCAACTTTGGTTAAACATGAATTGCTGTCATTTTTCTACGTCCTCTTTGCGCTAGGACGTCTTCCTTTTAGCCACACGTCTCAGAGAGAGACTCTTTCTGTGTAGGAGAGAGATATAGATGTGTGTGAGAGTGAAGTGTCCAAATGAGGAGAATTCTCCTTGTAATTATATGCAAAATGTTGAGGTTGAATAGACATGACTGTTGGGATTTTGAGCTTACATAAGTTGCTAGTCGACTTGACAATTTGTCCATAATCAAAATATATTCATATGTTCATAAATACTTATCGGAATCGGATGCTCTTTAGATCAATCCTACACATCTCGATGAGGGTAATCTAGGAAAAATATCAAAAGCCATAAATAAGGTGACCCACATGGAGTTTGGCCCTAGCTGGCATTTTTAACACTCCCTCTCAACTAGGGAGAACTTCATCTGCAATTTGTTAGACTGTCACTACTATCCATCCATAACATGCAATGTCCTGTACAACTTGACCCCACTCTGCTCTACTCTTCATGAACTATGAAGAAGAAGAAATGATCGAGGATGTATCATACCATCCTCCACTGACTCGAAGTCAATCTTAGAGTGTGTACCACTCTCACTGATCCTAGATTAATGGAGGTCATCCTAGCATAGGAAGTATGATAGAACAATGATTTGTCCATTGATAGAACTGCTATGGTCCCTATCCTCATTTCCCTGCTCATTGATCAGATGAGAGGTACTTCCCACGAGTCCCAGACTGCATGAGTAGGATGCCTCGATAGGAGAACTAATCATCCTATCCACAAGAGAACTAATCATCTTGTCTAGTGGATGCCACAAAGAACTAATCATCCTGGCCTACAGGAGAACTAATCATCCTGCTCCATAGTGGACATGGAGAATGAATCATCCTAGCCGATAGGAGAACTAATCATCCTGTTCCACAGTTGCCACAGTGTGTCACAGGGGAAGGTTGAACCTTTACCTTGTACATAGTGCACCACCGGGGGATGGTGAGTCATGTTGTGGTTACATGTCACTCCAAGAAGTACCTCGCGCCCCACTGGAGCTCCCAAAGCTCAATACATCATACTTTACCCTCATAAGAGGGTATCCGAATGATAGCAAGTTGTTATCAGAAAGTCACGAATTTGATCTTTCCTAGTGGCTTTGTCAGAATGTCAGTGATCTGTTCATCTGTACCGATATGTTGGAGCCTTATTGCTCCTCAGTGCACCATATGTCGAATATAGTGGTACCTGATATCGATATGCTTGGAGCGATCATGAAATACGGGGTTTTTTTATAGACGAATCCCACTCTGGTTGTCACATAAAACCATGGTGGTATTCAATGTAAATCCAAACAGCTCATTGAAGAGATTTTGCAACGAGATTGCCTCACAAGAAACCATGCTAGCAGCAATTTACTCTACTTCTACTATGCTTAAAGCCACAAACTTTTGATTCTTTCTCATCCAGGATATCGAGGTAGATCCCAAAGAGAAACAACACCCAGAAGTGCTCTTTTTTTCCACCACACTGCCTGCCCAATCAGCATCAGTACACCCAAGAAGTGTCACATCTCTGGCAGTGTATCTCAACCCATGAGTGATTGTGCCACAAAGATATCTCAGCAGGTTCTTAGCACCAATCCAATGTAAGTGGTGAGGCTAAACCATATGTTAACTGAATGTGTTGACTGCAAAGAATATATCTGAATGAGAGTTCGCCAAGAACATTATTGCTCCGACGAGTTTTATAAGTGGATTTCACAGGTATAATGACTGCATTTCCATTTCGGGTTGGACATTGGCTGCATCAAACCAATGGGATGTTGATGTTTCGCCCTAACCAATTGACATTCCAAACATTTGGATGAGTACTTAGTGGCATCCTTCCTTAAGTCGGGCCAAAAATACCCTTTCTTGATGGCTAAAAACAACTTGTGGGACCCTAGGTGGTCATCACATGGTTTCCTATGAAACTCATCCAGTATCAATTTTTTAAGAGAGGTTTGGTTAGGAACATATATTCTCTTTTGGAAGGTAAGGATTTTGTCTGAATTTATTTTAAAATCTAATATTTCCATTTTCAACTGAGCTTCCTTTACTTGTTGCCAAAGAAAAATGTATTCTGGATCCTTGAGGGAGGCTTCCTTTATGATTTTAGGGATGTTTGAGTGCACCTAACTGATTTGGACCTCATAAATACAATGTAAGTTCCCGCTTAATGCATCAGCCACTTGATTTTCCATCCCTTTAAGATGTCTCATTTTGAAATCAAACTCACTAAAAAATGTTGTCCATCTAGCCTATCGATCATTTAAGCTAGACTAGTTAAAGAAATTTGTAAGGCTAATATAATCCATCAATAGCATAAATTTCTTCCCCAATAGGTAGTGTCACCACATTTTAAGTGAATGCACTATTCCTATTAATTCAAGGTCGTAAGCAAAATATCCTTTCTCATACTCCAATATTTGTGATTTGTAAGCAATAACCTTTCCCTCTTTTGTCAACACTCCACCAACACTCTTTTTAATAGCATCCATGCAAACAACGAAAGACTTCTCCGGACCTCCTACCTTTAACACAGGTGTAGTGGTAAGTAGGTGTTTTAGTATTTTAAAGCTTTACTAACATTTGACTGTCCATTGGAAAGTGTGTCCCTTTTTCTGTAAAGAGGTCATTAGGAAAGTGATTTTTGAAAATCCTTTGATGAAATGATGGTAGTACATGGCCAAACCCAAGAATGACCTGATATTAGTAACATTATTTGGAACAATCCATTACATAATGGTTTTGATCTTTTTTGGGTCCACCACTATTCCCTCTGCTGATATAACGTGACCCAAGTACTAAATTTGACCTTCGAAAAGGTCACACTTGCTATATCGAGCATATAACCAATTTTCCCATAGATTTTGCAACATTGTTCTTTGATGTTGTTCATGCTCCTCCTGATTCTTGGAGTATATTAAAAGGTTGTCAATCAAAATCAGTACGAATTTGTTAAGATAAGGCTAGAAAATACTGTGCATCAAACTCATAAAAGTAACTAGGGTGTGTGTGAGGCCAAATGGCAACACAACGAACCTATGATGACCATAATGAGCTTGGAATGCAGTATTCAAAATGTCCTCCTCCTTTATCATTATTTGGTGGTAGCGAGAACTTAAATCAATTTTTGAGAATACTTTGTCTCCTTGCACCTGATTAAATAGATCATCAATACATGTCAAGGCATATTTATTTTTGATGGTCAGTTTATTTAACTGATGATAATCTATGCATAATCTCAAGGTTCTATATTTCTTTCTTACAAACAGTACGGGGGCTCCCCAAGGGGATGCACTATAACAAGCTGCTCATGTGATAAGGGGCCCTAGATACAAAGGATGCGCCCTCAATTATTTCAGTGGTGAAATCAATATCATGCATGGGTGGTAATCTAGGAATGGATTCAGGGAATACATCAGAAAATTCCTTAATAACAAGAATGTTCTCCAAGGAGGTCATTTTATTTTTGGAGTTCGTAAATCCCACCCAGACAACATATATCTGACAAACCTTCTTAATACATTCTCCTAGGTAAGTAGCAGTAATAGGAGGCAATTTGGTATTTGTCTTGATTCCTTGAAGTTCCTTCCTTTGCCCTAACTTAGTGATAAAACTGATAGTTTTCTTCTTGCAGTCAACTAGGGATCAACATTTTTCCATCCAATCCATCCCTATTAGAATTTTGTATGAACCCAAAGGGCATATATTAAGGTCAACATGAATGGGTTGTCCTGAAATTGTTATAGGACAACAATATGTTCTTTCAATTACCCTTCTTTTTGCCCTCGTGGCTAATCTAACTAACCATGGTTTTGGAAACTTACTGCTCTGTAGTTGATAATTTTCTACCACCTTAGGGCTAACATAGCTTAGGCTGGCACTGGGATTAAACAAAATAGAGACAGGTTGCTTAGCAATCATACCATCACATTTGATCATGGTGGGTTGGTATTCTGCTTGATGATCGTTGAGAGCAGCATTAATATGGGCATGCTCATCCCCACTTCTATAACTGTGGATGCTTCTTTCATATTTGATAGTTTTTTCTTCCTTGCCTTATGTAGACAATTTTTGTAATAGTGGGGTTCTTCACATCCCCAACATTTTAGCAGTGGTTTTGACTACTAGTGATTAACATATTTATTAACTCCTTCTGAATATCTATTTTTAGAATATCCAACTTTATGTTGGTTCCTTGTTGGAAATTTATTTAGAGGTTTTTGTTGTATATTTCTGCCATTAGTAAATTTTGTTTGTCTGTTTGGGATCAGGTTCCTTCCCTTCTTGTTCAATACTCCTTTAGGTCCCTCATTTTTTCGTTTCATTTGTTGGTAGCACACGCAGACTTTTTGTACTACATCATCGATTGTTCTTGGGTAATCAAACTCAAGCTTGTCCTTCATAAACTTGGGTCGGCTACAAATGACACATTGAATTTTGGCCTTTTCTTCTTCGATATAAGGCACATAATATAGTAAGGAGGTGAATCATTTCACATATTCGTCCATGGTTAAGGTTCCCAATCTTTTTATTCTTTTTAAATTCTCCTTGTAATTCAAATTTATGTCTTTTTGTCTTGCACTAGTTAGAAACATTTTCTGAACATCCTCCTTTGTCTTCCCCATGTTTTTCAGCTGACTCAACATTCTCTTCTCCATGCTAACTCGTTAGGGTTTTCTCTCTATCTTCAGCACTCAGGTTTAAATCTCATTGTGACTGTTGATTGGATAGACTTGTAGGAATTTTGTCCTATTCTAGCCATACTCATTCATTCTCTCTTCTTAAATTAGTCATTTGAGCACATAGCTGCTAAACAATTTCAAGTAGAAAAACATTCGCTTAACAAGATCCCTCTCCTAGTTGTATCAAAATATTAGGGTTGGCATTCACATAAGTTGTTTCTGGAGGGTTTGGTGGTCTTGGGCTCCCTTGCATTTTTGACCCCTTTTCTATTGATTCGGGTCTCTGTGTTCACATGTATATTTACTTACTTATTTTCAAGAAATCACATTTAATTCATATATAAGGAATTCCCCAAAGAGTCTCAGTGTACAAACTTGAGCCCTTATACCATTTGTAACACCATAAAAAGAAATCTCATATGAAATATGCAAATGAAATGAAATAGTAAAAGAAATATTATTAACTATCACCATATAGTGGCAGATGTAGACCTTAATGGCACATTACTCTCACTTGATCATTCTAATTTATGTTACACATTGTATAAGGTTTGATCTGTCTCGCATTAATTTTTCACATGGCTCCATTCAAATTATTAGGCTCGTAACTAAACTTCCATTTAAATACCTCTAGTATGTCTATACATGTGACATATCATGGTTTATGATGTTGCATGCATCCGACAGAGGGTTAACTTTACCTGCGATAGCTGGCCTGGTCCTCACCAGTTGATATTTGGTGGGTGATCTAATGGTGGGGAGGGTTTAGGGTCTTTCCAACTAACTGCCTCACCCCATCCAAATGGTTGTGGAGTCATTTGATGTTAGTTGTTTGAGGTCTCTATTGCACTACGATGAGGTTGGCCTTCGGGTTTCAGGTTGGCTCATGACCACTTCTGTTGTGTGCTATGGAAATATCTATCCACCTTTGACTCGAAGCTATCCCAAAATACTTGCCCTTGCACTATTCTAGTTTTTTACGCATCTTGAGTTGAGTTTTAGCTTCAATATTTCATCTGGTTCAGTGTTTAACAAATGGATTCCACCGTCTAAGTGTGGCTCGAAGGTTTTCTGGTTCTGCGAGAGGTAGCCAAATCTAATGTTGATTTCCGTAAGGTAAGCATGCAGTTTCTTAAGCTTCAGAAATTCCATGGGTTTCTTCTTACATTCCTTCACAGATTTCTAGTTCTAAATTTGGCTAATCGATAATCTTTGTTTTAATGAAGGTGCATCGCCATCTGGGCATCATTTTGCCAGTTTACTTTGTAGGTTTATCTCCTAATGGATTTTGTTCATCGATGGCATATGTTTGCAAGTATTCCACTATATTCATCAAGCTCTTTGCATGGTTAAGATACCATATTTTGTGGTTTTTAGAGTTTATATTCTCCGTGGTTATTTACACGTTGGAAAACTCACCTCTGGTTCATAAAGTTTGATTGTTATATGGTAAACGCATCATGAAAGAACTATTTATCGGTAAAGGTTCTATGTTGGAACATGTTGAACTCCATTTTCATTTAGATGTCTGTGTGCAAATGTTAATCTTTGCGCTTGACATTAGCAAGGGTTTCTGAACTGTTGATATTAGTTTCAGTTATGAGCTTACTTGTCTACTTTTCTTTGAAAGACAATGTTGAACAAAGATTCTTTGTAATTCATATTTCCTGATAAGATTATGATCTCGAGGGTTTTGGGGTTATTTATCTGCTAGACAAATTCAGGTCTTTGAGCCTGTTTTGTTGTGGGGAACATGCTTATGTTACAGTCAATATAGATAATCAGTTCTTCATGCTGAAAGAATGAATGTATGGTTTAATTCATTACTATCTTCTTTGTATTGTACTATAGTGGTTTATTTCAGTTTCCTTTTTAATGTAACAACTTGGTAAGTATATAGTCATTTGGACAGGTTAGACTTAGTTTTCCTTCTTATTCTATGTGTTTGGGATTCCCAGACCTACTATCATAAATATTATTTTTACCATTTACCATAAAGATTAGTTCTATAGTTTATGGTAAGGATTACTTTTACACTTTATCTAAAATAATTTTTTTTTTCCAAGTTTTAAGAGTACATGAGTATTTGTTTGATACAGGGATATAATTTTATTGCATTGCGTGTACATTTATTGTCCTTCATGTATTACTTGTAATATTTACTGTATGCACCTTTGATTGCAAATTCAATTATGTTTATAGTCTAATGCATTTTCAAGGAATTTCTCTCCTTAATTTAATTTATTCTATCATTCAAAAGAGTAATTTTGATTATCCAACATCATTTCTTAAATAAAATCTGTGTATCTTATCTATTTAGTACTTGAAAATCTGTAACTCTAATCTTGTTTGGAAAGTCTCTCCTCCGAGCCGCAAGCCTGGCATTCACGACCTCAAAATCTTGACTAGACTGTCCCTTGAGCACTTTCTATTCTACACAGTTACAATAAATCAAGCTACAATGAGGTGTCTTCGGCCTCAAAACTCATTGTCTAGCCTCAAGTCTTTTCATATTATCTTTGACTATATTCCCACTGGTTTATTTCACACAACTATAGGATCCCCTCTCTGAATTCTTTCCCCATCTATATCTCCCTTCCAAGGGCAAATGGGTAATTGTTCCTTCATAGATGTTTCTTTTAATTACTGCAAATAGTTTTTATTTTTTATTAACATGACTCCTAATTATTGATTAATTAGGTAACCAAATGTATCCTAGCCTTCGAGCTTCAGTCATTATCATTTTAACAACATAAAGTAAGAAATTTAATGCAGTAAAACATAAAAATAAAACTTAGTAACTACAATAATTTTTTTTGATGATGATGATGGTGGTGGTTAACGTCCACTAAGAACAAATTGGTCTATCGGACCTATAATTTTCTTAGCTTTAATTGTTTGGCTCCTCGTCTTTCTTGGTGAGATTGGTGCTGTAGCTTTCCTGTTTTTCCTTACAGTCTTCCAACTTCCTTTATCTTGCATCTCCTTCATCTCTTTCGGTTCTTGGAACATTGGTGTCTTAGCTTCACGATCTATTGTGTTCGTCCTTTTGAAGATAGTCGGAGAAGAAGTTTGGTCTAGGAGATCTGCTTTACTGTTAAATGAAGATTTATTTTGTGCAGTATTTGAATCCTCATAACTGTTGATTCTTGAGGTGTTGTCAAGTTCACTTTTTTGTTCTTGGGTGGGGCTTTCTCCCTGCTTGTCTTGAGAGTTGTTTCTTTTTTGCTCGATTTCTTGTGATTCAGATTTTTCTCGAGAGTATTTCTTATGTAGCTTCGAGTGTTACAATTTTATAATTTTTTTGTGTAAATCATGCTAATTCTATTATAATACAAAAAAGAGTACAAAGAGAGTTACATCCGCCAAGAAGAGTTGGCCACATGAACAGTTTGACATACTGAGACTAAAACCGAGCCTGAGAGACTGAGGGACTATGAGACTGTCAGCTGGCCCCAAGCCAGAACCCACAGAAAACTGGACCTAGGCATCATACGTCCATTCCCTGCCGAAGCAAGGGAGGAATTTACAGACCTTACAAAACCCACATTCATAATACCTGACATAACAGACGCATACATAATACCCGACATACAAAAGACTGTGTAATGCGACCCAAAAACTATCATGGACTGACCCCCATTACTTACTGTGACTGCCTCGCCGACAACCTGAGACTGAACAAATTGTTTCCAAAACACCCAGAACGACCATGCAACGAGCTTAAGCATCCACGGAGGTGGATGGTTGCTCCTCCACCACTGTACAGGCATATGGATCTGAAGCACTCGAGTCTGTGTATGGTACATCTTCCTTCGCAGGCTCGCTTGTTCCTGCTCTATTTCCTGCCACCGCACAAGAGGCTTCCACAGGCTGTAATCGCGGACCCTGAACAGGCGAGGGTGGTCGTGGCTCTGTTGGGACCTCTGGTCTATCTGCATGGTCACATTTTTCAATCCGAACTAAAACATAGTAAATGGCGTTGTCCAAGGCACATGGAAACTGGAAGCGTGTGGATGGGTGCGAGCCAAACGGACACACCGCTGCCCTTCCCCGCCCTCTGCCTCTACCGCGCCCTTGTCGAGCTCCAGGGGAGCTAATTTCTTCCGAGGGCGAGTCGAAGGATGCCGAGGAACGTGGCGATGAAGCCCGAGCTCTGGCACCGCCCCTTGAACCTCCCCGCCTGCAAGTGCCACGTAACCTCTCACGCGGAATCCTCTAACCAAAATATATCCAATGCTGCCCAGAGGCCGCGTTTTCTCTTCGCCACAGAGGGCTTTAAACCAATGCAACAACGTATGCAAAAGATGATAAACCGGTAATAGAACACGAGTACATATAACAATACTTAGCACACAGAGCTGGAGCCGAGACTTTTCCGGTGCTTCGAGGGGTGAATTTCTCCCAGAGAGCCGAACAGGCTGGAGCTGAGTGTTATCAGAGCGCCGAAAGGGTGAATCTCTAACAGGGGCACAGATGAACTGAACCACCGCAGCACTCAGCGCACTGTAAGGCCCTTGGCACTCAGGGACCTCACGAAGTTGGAGCAGAGTGACGCTCAAAGCACTGAACCAAAGCAGAAAGACAAGAATACTCTGACGTTCCAAGGTTAAGACCAAGGCCTTTGGTGCAGAGGGCCGAGGTCTGGGTCTTGGCGCATGCACCCACTGTGCATTCATCCAAGAACAGAGCGCGCCACTCACAGTTGAAACAATACAGAGCTCCCAACAGACACTAACCCTTCCAGCACCTTCCGACTGATCACCTTTCATCTGCGAGCCAAGGCGGATGACCAATATACCCCTGCAAACAGTTGTTCTCCCGATGGCATTAATGAACTCATAACTGCTGGCCGGACCGAGGTGATGGTTTCTCGAGGCTTCAGGCCATCTGGCGGGAGCGGGCAGCCACTTGCCCAGTAATGAGGCTGCCCCCGCATTCAATGGTCTAATAAACACCCGCATCTAGGGTACAATTTTATAATTAAACATGATAAAATCATATATATATATATATTTATATATATATATATTATATATAGATATATTATATATATATATATAATTATATATATATATATGAGCCTTAGCTGAGCATGTAGAGGAATCGAAACAACAAATCTGCATTGAAGAATCCAAAGTCATTGCCAGGGTTTATCACTTCCACCATAGGAAGCTTAGGGATGCGATTGAGATTGAGAATCATGCTAGAAATACTAATAGGGATTATGGTTGGAACTTGAGAAAGAGCTAGATTGTGACTCTCTCTTCATGATTCTGCCTCTCTTTTTTCCCCTTTCTCTTTTCTATTCTTTCTAATTGACATTTATTTTCTTCTGGTTTCATCATTCATCCCCTAATTTCCTTTTTAATATTTTTTAATTTCATGTGTTTAACATAATAAGTATATTTTTTAGTAGCCTCTCTTTAAATTATATTTTTCTCTTTAGCAAACCTCGTGACTCCTACGTTTCAATTCTTATTTTATTTCCCCTCTTGACATTTCTCTTTCTTAATTTATTTGTTGACATATTACTAAATTTGTTAATATAACTAAAACTAATAATATAATAGTATGAAACCTCCTTTTTATTTTTATTTTATATACTATTACTAATTTTCTAGTAACAATTCTTAACCTATAATTCTAGTTCTATATCCTTTAAATTGTGATATTTCTAATTAAGGGAAAAAGCCATCCTCTTAAAAAAAGAATATCTATAAATTGATAATAGTTATTAATAAGTATTATCAAAATATATTGAAATAAAATAATTTAAATTTAATTTTTTCACAGAATTATTTTTACTAAACTAATTTTTTGATTTAATGGGAATAAGTCAACCCCTAATGATTAATACTATATAAAGTGATATTATTAAACAATTATTTTATATAAATGGTAATTTTTAAGATAATATTTATGTCTAATCATTTTATAACAACTAGTTTTTAACTAATTATATAATATATTAACATATATTTCCCTACCACCAATTCTTAAATAATTTTTTAACTAATTTACCAATGACTAATCTAACTCTGGGAAATGATGCATCCATGCTATTTATACCTACAAATCGATTGATTTTTCACCTTGTGGTGATGATGAACAACATTAATTGGTTCGAATGTCGACCAAATCCCAATGATGTGATTAATCCGAAAGACACACACACACACACACACACACACACACACACACACACATATATATATATATAATTATTTTAAAATTAATGAAATTTGAATAACTTTATTAGATCACTTTCTTCTTTGAAGAGAAATAAATTCATTTCAAAACCATGCTGTTCTTTTAGAATAATGTAAACATTTTCTTACATGTTCAACCTTTTATTGTTTTAAGAGTCAACGATGATTGTGATAATCACTCATAAAGATTGAGGGGACAAACCTCACTTTACATCCTTTTCTATTTATAGATTCTTCAATCATTTTGAGGTTTCTCTATGATCCAGATAAGTAATTAAAAACTCTCAAGGATTCATACATTAGTACAAGTATCTAAAAGATAATATACATCATAATATTCACTGTAACTTTATTAACAAGAAATTGTGCGGAATGATGATCCTTATGTGGAAAAGGATATAGAAAAAAATAGACCTTTGATAGTGGGATAATATGTAGCTTTTCTTTGAGACTTATCACTTGCATTATTTTTATATGATTATGAGGTTCAGGGAATTATGGAGGAATATCAAGAAAATTCCAAGGATTTTCTTAACATATAAAGTTAAAATTAAATAAAATGCATTGCATTAGATACTCCTAATGAAAATGTGTCTTCCTCCATTGATCACATAAGTATTACTAACTATCTAATGTACAAGAGCAAGATAAAAGTCATGAAGGGAAAAAAAACATCCTAGCATTGCCTTAAGCTCTACTGAGAAACACTTCTTCCCACCTCTTCCTCAAACTCTACTGGCATAAGGATGTCAAATCTTGACTAAACAATTATGGATTCGAAGAAGAAGCCACTTTGTAAAATATTGATATTAATAAAAATATTTTTCATTTGAATTAAAAATCAATTAGTGTTTTGTAAAGAACTAGAGGATCAAAAGAATTAAAATATTATTAAGAGGTGGTCAAATAGGGTTTTGTCATGTGGTTACGTAGAATGGATTTTATCTCTCCCACCAACTTCAATTCCTTGCAAGTGACATGATGATGAGAAATATTGATGTAATGAATACATGCTTATGAATATTTATGTATTGACCATCACTCTCTCTCAAGAGTTTAAAGAAAAAATGATTTCCCTTGAAAAATAAAATACAATGAAATTATTAATCCAATAAAAATAAATAAAATATTTTAATTAAATTAATATGGAAAAGAAACTCAAAAATAATTTTTAAAATAATAGCTTCAAAAAAATCATTAATCTAAAATTTAAAAATTAAAAATATTCACAATTGCTAATACAACTAAGACAACTATCTCAAAACCTTTCTTTTAACTGTTAGTAAGTATGAAGAGGTTTATGGAGTAAATATAATTTTATTTTATTTTATTTAGCATACCTATGGTTTATTTATATTATATTATTTATCATAACTATTTTATTTACCATGGTATTTTCCCCATAGTCTTGGTATATATTTAGATGTTGATTTCTAATCATACTTAATATATTACCATACATCTTTATACCTCTTTTATCTTTATTTATTTACCATATCTCTTTTATAAATATGGTATTCGGCCCATGGCATTAATAATTATTTGTCCCATGCTATTTGTCGAATATTCCTCACCTAAATAAAACCTTCTTTTGATTTTTCTTAAATATAAAGAGGTTAATGGAGTAGATATAAAAAGGGATTTTAGTTTTTTACCATACCTCTAGTTTATTTATATTTTTATTTATTTACCCTACCTCTTTTATTGTGTTTATACATAATAATAATTACATCAATTTTTAAATAGAGTCACATTAGATTAAAAATGTGAGATGCTAAAGATTACTTATTTACATATTTAAGTGTTTATGTTTTTACGTGAGATCTACCTCCATACAAGGCAATAGAGTGCCTCTCAGCATAAGAAAACTACTGCATTATATTGTTATTATTTCAATGTCTCATAGGTAATTAATAATTCTCAAGGATTCATATATTAAGAATTATTAAAGATTCATACATGAGTACAAGTATCTTTACAACTATAAGAACAAATGTCAAGATTAAAAAATCTAAAAAAATTATTTATGTTAATTTTCTAAATGACAACAGAAAATTGCAAAAAGTGACATGATATAAGTATCTCAAAGTTAATATACATCATAAAAAAAGTTAATATACAACATAACATTCACTCGAACTATATTACTAAAATTATATTATATTGTTAATATTTTAATTTTGGAGGTGTCGAGGATCTTGACAAGTAATTAGGAAACCCGAAGTGACATCATATAAATATCTCAAAGATACTCTATTATATTGTTATTATTTTTAGGTGTTTCGCCACAGGTAATTAAGAATTCTAAAAATTTTATATATTAAGAATTATTAAGGATTCATATATGAGTACAGGTATCATCTTTACAATTAGAAAAATAAATAGAGGACTTCACATCATATAAGTATCTCAAAGTTAATATACATCATAACATTCGCTGCAACTATATTACTACAATTCTATTATATTGTTATTATTTTAATTTTCGAGGTATGGCCATGATATTAGCAAGTAATTAGGAAACCATGGAGGAAGTGACATCATATAAGTATCTCAAAGTTAATGTACGTCATAACAATCACTCAAAGTTAATGTACTAAGAAAAGTGTAAGCTTTATGTGGAACGATTTTCTTGCCTTCAAAAACAGTTGAGAAAAAATAGACTTTTGACCAAAGTAATTAGGAAACTCTGGAGGAAGTGACATCATATAAGTATCTCAATGATAATGTACATCATAACATTCACTGGAAATATATTGCTAAGAAAAGTGTAAGTTTTATGTGGAATGATTTTCTTGCCTTAAAAAACAATTGAGAAATAAATAGGCTTTTGAGAGTGAGATAAAATGTAACTCTTCTTTCAGACTCATCACTTGTATTATTTTTATATGATTATGGGGTTTAGGGATGCAGCATCTCTAGATAATTATGTAGAAATAATCAAACAAATTCAAAAGCTTTTCTTAGCCGATAAAGTTAAAATTAAAAGAAATACATTGAATTGGATACTCCAAATGAAAAAGAGTCATTCCCCATTGAGCACATAACCACTAACTATTTAAAGTACAAAAAGAAGATAAAAATCATGAAATAGAAAAAACATCTTAGCATTGTTTTAGAAACTGAATGTGTTAGATGTTTATTATAAATATGTGTTTATTAGCTAGTTAATTTAGAAAACTATTCTACTATATTATTATGATGATGAGGTGTTGCCATAATTCTAATAAGTAATTATCACTTTTACCATTAGAAAAATAAATATTAAAGAATAGATTTATATTAAATTATTATTATGTTGAGGTGTTGAGTAATTAATAATTTTTGGAGTATTAATAATTTTTTTCTTATTTCTTTATCTTCTTGTGGTTTCATCATTCATACCCTAATTTCCTTTTTAATATTCTTTAATTTCATGTGTTTAACATAATAAATATATTTTTTAGCAGCCTCTCTTTAAATTATTCTTTTGATCATTAGCAACCCCTTTTTTAATTATGTTTTTTTGAGATCGCTAGGTTTTCGTTTTTATTTACCTTCCTCTTTCTAAATTTATTTGTTATAATATTACTAAATTTGTCAATATAACTAAAAATATAGCATGATGGAACCTCCTTTTATTTTTATTTTATAGATTATTAATATTTTCCTAGTAACCCCCGGATGCGGGTGATGGCACGTCTTGAAGGGCCGAGCCACATGTCCACCATGTGCCGCCCCGTGCTTACTTAAATGCTAGATGGACTTAGCCGTCAAAGGCTTAATCCTGTGCGATTTGTGCTCTGGGCATTCAATGCTGAGCAAAGTGAAGGGATGGCTGCAGTTATGGTGCGCTCCGAACGAGGGAATGTGGAGGGTTATCAAGGTATGGAGGTGCAGATAACAGTTCATCGTTTTCGTGGAGTTAAGGAACTGCGATTGCAGAGACATTCGACGCAGAGGCAGACTCGCAGGAGGGTGGTTATCCCACCACCTCAATCTACCATCTGGGCTTGTCGATGCTCCAATTCAGGTTCCTGTTCTGAGGGAAAGCGGAAATTTGAGAGCATTTCAAAGGTTCTGGTGGCAAAATCAGAGGTTCTAGTAGCGAACTCAGAGGTTCTGGTGGAAAATTCAGAGGTTCTGGGGGCGAATTCAGAGGTTCTGGTGGTAGATACAAAGGTTCTGGTGGCAAATTCAGAGGTGCTGGGGGCATATTCAGAGGTTCTGGTGGCGAATTCAGAGGTTTTTGTGGCAAATTCAAAGGTGGTGGTGGCGCTTGGGAGGCTCTGGTGGCGAATTGCGTCTTGTGATTGGCCTCATAAATCGCCCAAAGCTATCAAGGGAGAACGAGAATTGCCCATGGCGAGGCTACGACAACGGCAACCTTGCAGGAGAGGATCTGGACGATGCTCATCCTCGCGCCCACCGGCAAAGAGGGGGCACCACCATTGCTACTGCTGCTATTGCTACAGGAGGGCAGGGGTTAAGCCACTCCAAGCTGGGCAATACATGGAGGTTGGCAGCTCGAGCGAAGGGGAGCCAGTACTCCCAGCATTTGGCTCGGTGGTGTTCACCCTGGGCAACTCCAAGGATAATCCAGGAATTAATGCTCATGTTTCAGTGCTTTTTACTCAAGCTCCGGAAGGGAATGAAGGAGAGTCGCCTCCAGGAATGGTGGAACCACCCCCAGAGGGCTCTAGACAGGAAGGCCTTGTGCTGCGACCACCAAGTGGGGAGGGAACCTCAGGGAAGGAGATTATGCCCGCTCCCTCTCTCCCCCAGGCGAAGGAATCTCACGGCTCAGCACAGGACAAATGGGTCGCCATGTGGGAAGGAATCCCTGAGGGTCAGGGATGGTGCACCATTGTGGAGGAGAAAAATCTTGAAGTTGGCTGACCCTCCTACGTGCGCTCCAGCACCTGTCGTTTCCTCTCAGTTCAGGTCCAGGATTTTGTTTGCTGCGAATCAATGGGTACGGGTTAGCATTGTTTCTGTTCACTTACAATTTCTTATTATGTGCAGTTTCTTTCGGTCGAGTTTTCTCTCAGTCTGTTTGGTCTGTATCAATCCTCAGTCTGGTTATGAAGAACGCCCCTGCGTGGGCAGTTATGCTCATGTTTAATTCAATATGTCATGGTCTGTTGACGGGCAAATTGAATTGGTTTCCTGCCTCAGTCAGTCTTTTTTGGGAGAATTTTGGAAGTCCTGTTGATGCTACCCTTGCGTGGGAGCTTTTTGAGTCAAAGCTAAGTTACCCAAGGCGCCACTGGCGGCCATGGAAGTCATGCTTCACTGCTTGTAAACATTTTACTGTAAATATAATATAACAGACCAGCTAGTTTTACCGAGAAAAAAAAAAATTATTTTCCTAGTAACAATTCTTAACCTATAATTCTAGTTCTATATAATTTAACATTGTTATATTTCTAATTAAGGGAAATAATCCATCCTCTAACACACAATGACCCTATAAAATTGATAATAACAATATTAATAAATAATTATTAAAATATAATGAAATACAATACTTTAAATTGATTAGTTTTCAACTAAATATACTTTTTCATTTAATGGGAATAAGTCACACAACAGTACTATATAAAGTGATATTATTAAATAATTATTTTATATAAATCTCTAATTCTAGGTAGAGCCTCACCTTGATCACCTCCTAGTATGTCTGGTTGGCCCAAAATCACTCCATCTTAGAAAATAGGCCGGTGTGTTGGCCACACATTGTGGCAAGTATTGTATCAACTTATAACGAGATGCCTGAACCAATGTTATCTAGTGTTTGCAGACCTCTTGCACCTCCTCCCATTGATAAAAACACACCTTGGGCATATTTTGATGGCACTGCCAATCAGCAAGGATGTGGTGGTGGTTTTATTCTATTTATCAGTGACCAACATTTATATAAAGTGAATATGGGTTTAGGAGTTGGAACACATAATTTCGCTAAACTCATTACCCTGCGACACCTCTTGCACTTCTTCTTGGGACTTCATTGCATAAACTTGAACATATTTGGAGACTCAAAGATCATTATAAATTGGTTCAATAATATTACTTCTTGTCACATTCACACACTCAGTAATCTATTGGATGAAGCTAACATACTCAAGGCTCAATTTAATAACATCACTTGCAATCATATCTACAGGGAGCATAACAGCAGTGTTGACCAGTTATCCAAGGAGGCCTCGGCATTACCTAGCGGAGAGTGGATGATTCAGGAGCAGCGGGGGACAAATGAATATCACTACTTCCATTGTCCATATATAGATCAACACTATCACAGGGCAGTGAGCCCTTGATCAGTGGTTGTTTTTAATGTCTTCTACTGAAAATTATAAATTTTGACATTGTACATAGTTTATAAAAACAAGTCATATTATGCTAGTTCTTTTAAAATGCCCTACGTGGCACATGTACAGGCTTATAATAGTCTTCAATAAATATTATGGCAGATCACCCTGCGTGGTGAATTTAAAGAGTGCATTGGTTTGAGTTATATTTTGAATCATGTCCTTGGTGACTAGAATGATACAGTATATGCAATCGCATCTAGAATATGTAATTTTTCTACGATTAATGAAAAATTACGGAATTTTCCAGTGGAAAAAAATATATAATTCTAGGTAATGATGCATCCGTACTATTTACAGATCAATTAATTTCTCACCTTATTTTATAATTTAAATTTAGTAAAATAGATAACTTTATTAGATCTCTTTATTCTTAGACAAGAAATAAATTCCTTTAGATGATTCTCTAAACCATGCTTTTGGAATAATGTAAAACTTTTCTTACTTGTTCAACCTTTTATTATCTTAAGAGTCAACCATGATTGTCATAATGACTGATCAAGAATGAGGAGACAGGATACACTTTGCATCCATCCTCCATTCTCCACTTCTATATAACCCTTTCTATTGGATAGATTCTACAATCATTTTGAGGTGTCGCCATGATTTATACATTAGTACAAGTATCACTTATACAATAAGAAGAATAAATGTTAATATTAAAATATTGACCATGATAATTTATGTTAACTTTCTAAATGACAACAAAACCATGGAGAAAGTGACATCATATAAGTATCTAAGAGATAATATACATCATAATATTATCTGTAACTTTATTACCAAGAAATTGGGTGGAATGATTACCCTTGCGTGGAAAATGATAGAGACAAAAATACACCTTTGACAGTGGGATAAAATGTAACTTTTCATTGAGACTTATTACTATATGATTATGGGGCTCGGGGAATTATTGAGAAATATTAAGCAAATTCTAACGCTTTTCTTAACATATAAAGTTAAAATTAAAGAAAATAAATTGCATTAGATACTCCTAATGAAAATATGTCTTTCTCCATTGATCACATAAGTATTACTATCTAATGTACAAGAGCAAGATAAAAACCATGAAAGAAAAAAAAAACATCTTAACATTACCTTAAGCTCTACTGAGAAACACCTCTTCCCACCTCTTCCTAAAACTCTATTGGCATAAAGATGTCAAATCTTGACTAAACCATTAGGGATTCAAGGAAAAAGTCACTTTGTACAATGTTGAGATTAATAAAAATATCGTTCATTTAAATTAAAGATCAATTAGTGTCTTGTAAAGAATTAGAGGATCAAATAGAATTAAAATATCACTAAGAGGTGTCAAATAGGGTTTTGTCATATGGTGAGGTGGAATGGATTTTATATCTCCCACCAACTTCAATTCTGTGCAAGTGATATGATGGTGAGCAATATTGATGTAATGAAGACATGCTTATGAATATTTTTGTATTAATCCTCTCTCTCCCCAAAAAAGAGAAAATGATTTCCCTTGAAAAATAAAAATAATACAAAGAAATTATTAATCCAAATAAAAATAAATAAATAATTTTAGTCGACATTAAATTTAATTTCCAATAATAATTTTAAAATAATAGCTGGAAAAAATTATTAATCCAAATTTGAAAGTTAAAAATATTCAACTTAAAAATTTCTTATTAAATAAAATATATGTGTCCAAATGCTATTATTTTAATTTGAATTAGTTCGTTTTTGGATATATATTATATATATATATATATATATATTATATATATATATATATATATTAATAAACAGTACATTTAGTTAAATTAACAAATGAATACTTTTATTATATAATCTACCTATTTAACTAATTTCTAAGAATAATAATAATTAAATATAATAAGAATATTATTGGTTTGACTCAGGTCATTAGGTCAGAATTAGCAGTTGGCAATTTAGCCATTGGAGTCTCTGCACATACTATTTAACAAGCTAGGCTGTATTGGTTCTTCAACTTGTCCTAACGATGAACCACACTAGTTGGTTCGAAACGCGTCGGCAAAAGAATATTTATGTGATTTCGCCGAAAATTCTCTAAACAATATTATGGATCACAGAAGTCTAAATTCCTTATTAAAACAAACTATCAAAATTAAAAATAAAACACATGATCAGCTTCAAATTTAATAAATGAAAAATAATCTTACTAAAAATTAACCACCACTACGTTATTAATAATGATTTAAATTATAATTAAATTTAATAAAATATTAAATTGATATATACAATAAAATAATAATAATTCGGTGTTTTAAAATAAAACTTAATAATTATTGGACGGTTTTATTGGATCTTCTCGGACAAGAAGGAAATTCCGTTAATTAATTGAATGCGGTTTCTTTTTTTGGAATAATATAATGCTTGGCGTACGTGGTCCGTTTTCTCTAGATTTGGGTATTTGGGATATGTATCGGGATCGCAGTGCAATCATTTCTTTAGGATTGGTTGTTAATAAATAAATTAACATTAATAGTTAATAATAATTAAAACATAATAATTTGGGATGGTATAATAGTTAATAATAATTACAATGTAATAGAGGAATTTAAAATAAATTAAATAATTTAAAAAGATTGTTTAAAATTTTTAAAGTGAAAATTGTTTTATTAATATTGATAATTAATATTTAATGAGAGTAAGTTTTGTATAGTTTCGTGACTTTTTAGTCAAAATATAAAAATAAATTGTGGCAAATCATGAATTGTGTGTTGAAATTGGTTTTTCCATTATATATTGGAATGAACACTTTAAACGTGAAAACTTTCCAAAAAGTGCCACTTAAAGGCTACTAGATTATTTATTTATAGATAAAATAAATAAAATTTTATGATGATAATATATTTTATTAATAAAATATTACATACATTTGTTATATCTTCTCTTTTTTTGGAGGAAGAGGTTTTTTGTTTTAAAATTTGAATATGTTGATGTTTATCATAATTATGTGCTTATTAGTGTTTACTAGTTATTTAATTTAGATGATTACTTCATTATATTGTTATAATGTTGAGGTGTCGCCATGATCGTAACAAGTAACTAAGAATGAAGGATTCACACATTCGTACATGTATCACTTTTAGAAGTGGAAAAATAATAATTAAACGCCATGATCATGATAAGTAATTAATAATTTGAAAGGATTCGTACATTAGTACAAGTATCCGTTTTAGAAGTAAAAAAATAAATGATAAAAATTAAAAATTTTGAAAGATCACATATGCCGATTAATATTTTAAATGATATGACAACTTTGAAGGAAACGATGCCACCACACAAATATCTCAAAGTTAGCTTACGTCATAACATTTACTAGCATATTATTGGGAAATGGGTAAATGCACTAGGAAGTAATATTATGGCCTCAAAAACAATTAAAAGAAAAATACGCCTTTGAAACTCTTCTTTAAGAGTCATGACATGTATTAGTTTCATAAGGCTATAATGTTTGGGGATGCCACATCTCTAGAGAAATAAGAAAAAATGGCAAGCAAATTTTGAGGCTTTTCTTAACAGGTGACATCAAAATTAAAGGAAATACACTTAATTGGATCCTTCTTATAGAAAGATGATATGGGTATGACTATGTATTTAATGTACAAGAACTAGATAAAAACCATGAAAGAAAAAGGATTTCTAAAATTTCCTTAAACACCACTGAGAACCTAAAATTCAATAGACATAAGGAGGCCATATCTTGACTAAATCATTGGAGATTCAAGGAAGAAGCCACTTTGTAAGATATTGATAGTAATGAAAATATTGTTCAAAAAACATTTGTGGTGTTGCAAAGAACTACATGATCAAATAAAATTAAAATTAAGATTTTGTCATGTGATTGGGTATGATGGATATTGGCTCACCAAATTCAATTCCCTACAAATAACATAATAATGAAAATTATTGATATAATAAAGACATACCTATAAATACTTTTATATTAATATTCACAATTTTTTTTATTAATTTCCATTTTTAAAATTAAAAATATTCTAATAATTAGTAAAAAATTAAACATATAAAAAATTATAATAACTAAAAAAATTTAATAACCACTACTGTATATTATTATACTATATTTAAAAATTTAATATATTGTATTTTATTATTATTATTACTATATTATAAAAATTTAATAATATTTGGATCCCTTCTTTCTTCTTGGACATAATCCTTTTAACTGGTTCCCGAAACCATGGGGTTTCCATTCGAAATAATCTAAACCTGGTCTTACTTGGTCAACCCTGTTACTGTTTTAGGAGTCTAAATTTATGGTGATGATCACTAATAAAGATTGAGGAGTCAGGGCGCATTCTCTACTCCTCTATATCCCCTTCCACTATTTTGAAACCGTAACGAAACAAAGGGATATGGATGAGGAGAGCAGTGAAGGGCTTTCTGTAAGCCTGGGGCTCTCAAATGTGAATGGACCTCCTCTGCAAATAGGTCTGGGGCTTTCTGAAGGAAGTAGCAAGAGATCAGCCGGAGAACCGAGGTCTCTGATCCATCTGGTTGCAGATGCAAACATTTTCAGTCTTCGTAGTGCCGAGGAGTTGGGTAATGGCCAAGCAGAAGAAGAGGGTGGTTCCAAGAAGAAGCTTAGTCTGTCCAGAGAGCAGTGTGCTCTTCTGGAAGAAACTTTCCAAAAGAACAGGGCACCCGAACCATTAAGTCTCTCTTCACAGTATTCACTTACATCTTGGTGCTCTATCGTTTCATGATTTCGAGTGCGGTGACTTCTTGGTGCTCTATCGTTGTTTGTCATTGTGCAGGTGCAAAAGGTAGAGTTAGCGCAGGAGCTAAATCTCTGTACTCGTCATGTTGACGTGTGGTTTCAGAATAGACGAGCAAGGTTACCTCCTGTCCTTGTCCTTTATTCATTCATTGTATTTTGCATGTCAACATCAATCTTCCAAATTCTGTCTTTGGAATTAACAGGTCCATAATTTGGCCTCGAAAGTTGCAGTGTGACTTGGAAATTAAAATTCCAGCAAATTATAATTCGGAAACGTTTTCATCCAATGAAGATCCTATTCTATTCACAGATTTCTGTTCTGAAGACTATTTAATTGACATTTTTTTGTTATAAGTTAATCAAAATGTTATGAATTTGTTGTTAGGTCGAAGCTGAAGCAAACCGAAGTGGACTGCGAGGTTCTGAGGAGAGATAATGAGGCACTTGCAAACGACAACAGAAAACTGCACATAGGATTGCGATGTGCCCCTCCTGCGCAAGAGTTTCAGCAACTAACAATAGCAGCAACTAATACATTGACGGCTCGACATTCATTGCCCGAAAGTAGTGGCAAAGCATTAGTTGTTTAAACTGTAAGCGATGAACGAAACATTATACCATTGACTTGCTTAAACCAGTTTTGATATGGTTGTTTGAACCAGTTATAAGTTAAGCACCATAAGTAAATTTATTTATTTTGAGATAATTTAATGGTTTGAAGGTTAAAATTATTATGGTTCTTGAATTTCTATGCGCACAATAACTAAATTTTTTTATTTTGAGATAATTTAATGGTTCGAAAGTTAAAATTATTATGGTCCTTGAATTTATTGGTTTGAAAGTCAAAATTATTGTATTTTGAAGTAGTTAAAGTTTGAAGTAGTTCTTGTATTCCTCTGTGTGGCGGTGAAAAAATCAATGTTTGGATTTAGTATGACTGTGTTTTAGGGCTGTTTGTTTGAAACGCGCAGAAAGAGATTCAGAGTGACAATAGAATAGCGATGCATTCACCTTATACACAAATTTTGTAAACGAAAACCCATTTTCGACATAATAGCCATCTATTTTCACCCCGCATGGTTGGACCACATATTTTGTTTGAAAGCCATCTTCGTCCCTAAGAATCCTAAGGATCTCATGTTGAGTGGAGTGCACATCCCGCTGAGGAAACCATATCCACGCCGCAAGGCTAAGGAAATTAGGGACATAAGGCCATCTATGAAAGGAAACACGTATTGGATAAATTATTGATTGTATCAAAGACAATGTGTGCAATGTAATGAGTCGCTCTGAGTGGAACATTTGGAACAAACTGGCTTGAACGGGTTGAGGTGTTGAGCCATAACGCATTGGTGGATTGTCACAACCATCTGAACTGCTGCCAGTCGCTCAACCAGAAGGATTTGTGTGAGAGGCTTTGAGAGCATTTCTACATACCATTGAATCTGGCGGCCACCATTTCCACAGAAAACGTACACCATGACTATGAGTAACAAAAGAACCTAGAGGGATTGATTAAGACGCAAATTTTGTAAGGATGTAAAAATTGAAGAAAGACATGCATCATAAGAGCTTTGATCCGTTTGGGTCCGTGATAGATTTCTGGTTAAGGTGGATCTACCCAATTCAATATATTGCATTTTAACCAAGTGGATCTATCCAATTCAATATTTTGCATTTTGTAATGCTTAAATATTTTCAAATCCTTAAAAATTTCATGGTTACTTGGATTGTGGTAGCATGGATAGCTTAAAATTGCAATTCTAATTCCAAGAAATATTTGTTGGATTTTCAGGCAGTTGTTATAATGGCTGCTACAAAACTGCTCCAAAATTTTCCTTATGTTTCTAGATTAAAAAAAAAAAGCAATAGCAGCAGCTAATACATTCACAGCTCGATATTCATTGCCCGAATGTAATGGCAAAGCATTAGTTGTTTAAACCGCAAGCTATGAATGAAACATTATACCATTGACTTGTTTAAACCAGTTTTGATATGGTTGTTTAAATCAACCAGTTTTGATGTAGTTGTTTAAACCAGTTTTGAATCAGTGTTTAAACCAGTTTTGATATGGTTATTTTGAGATAATTTAATGGTTTGAAAGTTAAAATTATTATATTTTGAAGTAGTTAAAGGTTACGAAGATTTTTGTGAGAAGCTACCCAGTAGGTATGGCAGTGAAAATATCAATGTTTGGATTTAGTACTGCAGACTCTATATGACTATGTTTTAGGGCTGTTTGTTTAAAATGTGCACAAAGAGATTCAGAGTGACATATTTTCGAGATAATAGCCATCTATTTTCACCCCGTATGGTTGGGCCACATATTTTGTTTGGAATAAGGATCTCATATTGAATGGAGTGCACATCCCGCAGAGGGACCCATATCTATGAAAGGAAATAGACACTGTGCAAGCCCTTAAGGGACTAAAGAGCACAATCCTATCAAACAGACAATGATTGACCAAGTGAACAACAAAATCCTTCACTGACACCCAAAACTGCATAAACCACTTAGTGAGTGAACTACCCAATGACAGCCAAAACTGCATAATCCACTTAGTGAGTGAACTACCCAATCCTTTGTCACTAGGAATTTCCTAGCCCTTTCTCCTAGTGGACTGCATAGTCTCCCACAATAAGTAAATTGCATAGCCCTAGAAAATAGGAAGTATGCATTTCTCTTTGAACATGTGGCACAAGTTTCTATATTTTTATCTATGAATTGTCTTTAGGCTTTAGAAACGTACTCCAATTGTTCTCTGGATAAACTTTGTTGAGTTTACCTCCTTCGACACATAAAAGAAAAAGACAAAACAGACGTACAGATCTACGCAAATCACTCCGACACAACTCTGCACTAATTTGTATACAAAAAAATAAAATTTGGCATCTCTTCCATCTTATTGGGCCTTTTCTTGGGCCCTTTCTTCAGAGAGTTAGAGTTAAGAGATAAAAATCAGACTTGAATTGAAAAAGAAGGAGTTACATCTCATAGGTGAGTACTGTAGGTGGAGACTGTACTCAAACAAAGAGAACTCTCTCCATTCACTCTACTATTCATGAATGAAATATTACATCATTAAGTACAACAGGAAGTTGCAACCAAACTCCTAAACTCTAGGAACAAATCCTAAACGAAGGAGATACGTTACAACTTGTGTAACCATTTCTCCATTAATACAAAATGATATTAATTATTTTCAACTTCCCGCCTTAATGGAGAAAGGGATTATCCTGAACTCCAATCATCCCTCTAAACAATCCAAACTTTACACGCCTAAGAGGCTTAGTAAAAATATCAGCCATGTTATCACAACTTTTACAATATTCAACACATATCTCTTTTGACTGTAGTTTCTCTCGAACAAAATGAATCTGAGTATCGATATGCTTGGTATTTTTATGAAAGACTGGATTCTATGCAAGCTTGATCGTACTCTCGTTATCAGTTTTGATAATAGTTGACTCTTTCTACTTTTCTCCTGCATCGTTGAGGACTCTTCTCAACCAGATAGCTTCACATGTGGTTGCACACAATGCTCGATACTCAGCTTCACATGAAGATAGAGATACAGTGCTCTGCTTTTTGCTGCTCCATGCTATGACCCTGGATCCAATGCTGAATGCATAACTTGTGATAGATCTTCGATCATCAAAGTTACCTGCCCAATCGAAATCTGAAAAACCTGCTAGAATAACATTAGAAGTGTCAATGTACAAAATGCCATAATAACTAGTACCACTAAGATACCTCAACACACTTTTTGCTACGACCCAGTGACTTTCGAGTGATTTTGACATGAACTGGCTCAACGCACTAACAGAGTATGCCAAATTTGGTCTAGTTGTAGTCAGATATATCAAACTACCAACTAGCTGTCTGTACATGGTGGCATCCACCTCTTTAGTACCGTCGTCATTTCTCAACTTTAAGTTCTACTGTAATGGTGTTGCTGCTGATCTGCACTGCTCCATTCTAAACCTTTCCAACAAGCTTTTGGCATACTTCCCTTGAGTAAGAAATGTTTGTCCAGAATCTTTCCATACCTCCAATCCCAAGCAATAATGAAGGTTTCCAAGATCTTTCATCTCAAACACTTATGACATCTACTGTTTGATTTCTTTGATTGGATTGTTAGCATTCCATGTTATGATCATATCATCTACATACAAAGAAATCAAAATAATTTGCCTCTGTTTATTAAACTTGGTATACAGATTTGGATCATTCAAGCTCCTATGAAAGCCATGTTGTACAAAAAATGAGTCAATTTTCTCATGCCATGACATGGGTGCCTGTTTTAAACCATAAAGTGCCTTTTTCAATTTACACATAAGATGTTCCTGTCCCTTTTTCACAAAACCTTTAGGTTGTACTAAATAAATTTCTTCCTTCAAGTCACCATTCAGAAATGCATATTTAACATCTAGCTGGTGTAGCTGCCATTTGTGTTTTGTTGCTATGGAAATTAACATTCTAATGTTGTTTAGTTTGGCGATAGGAGCAAAGGTATCATCTAAATCTATTCCCTCTTGCTGTGAGTAACCCTTTGCTACCAATCTAGCTTTAAGTTTCTCTATACTCCCATCTGCATTCATTTTTGGTTTATACAGCCATTTGCATCCTATGGGGGTTTTACTTTCAGGTAAGTCAACCAAATCCCAAGTATGGTTTCTGTTTATTGACTCTATTTCCTCATACATTGCAGCCCTCCATGCATCTGATTTACTTACTTCCTCATAATTTGCAGGTTCTACAATGTTTACAATCTTTGACATTAATGCATAGTCTTTCAATCTAGAAGATAATCGAGTCTTCCTACTTGATCTCCTGGTAGGGGACTTACCTCAACTTTGTCTATTTCAACCTTTTTTGGGCTTGCATCTTTGATTACATTACCTGTTACTTCTTCTTCTTCTTCCTGTTTTCGCTCCTGCTCTTCATCTTCCTCACTTTTTTCTTCCATTAGTAATGGAATGTGGCAATCACTGTTAGAGTCATCCTTTCCTTCTTCAACCTGTTCATGAAATGTGACATCTCTTCTAACAAAAACCTTATGAGTCACAGGATTAAATAACTTATATGCCTTAAACTCAGTGCCATATCCAACAAATATACACTTCAGGGCTTTGGTATCTAACTTCTTCCTATCTACTTTAGGTATATGAGCATAAGCTTTTGACCAAAATATTCTTAAGTGACTTACTACTGGTTTGAATCCAGACAATGCTTCAAAAGGGCTTTTGAAGCCTAGACAACTGGTAGGACTCTTATTCTTTAAATATGCAGCAATGTTAAAAGCTTCTGCCCAAAGACCATTTGATAGACCCTTACCTTGAAGCATGCTCCTTGCGCACTCCACAAGAGTTCTGTTCTTTCGTTCTGCCACTCCATTCTACTGTGGAGTGTGAGGAACTGTAAATTGTTGCACAATCCCATGATGCTTGCAGAAATTCATGAACTCTCCCAACCTGTATTCTCCCCCTTGATCTGAGCAGAGAATTTTTATCCTTTTTCCTATCTGGTTTTATACCATGGATTTAAACTCTTTAAAATACTGAAAGGTTTGACTCTTTTTACTCAGAAAGTATATCCATGAAAATCTAGTGCAGTCATCTGTAAATAAGATAAAGTAATATGCTCCTCCTAATGACCTAGTTTGCATAGGTCCTGAGATGTCTATATGTACCAGTTCTAAAATATCTCTTTCTTTTCTATTAGCATGTAAAGGGAACTCTTCTCTATGCATTTTCCTTAATGCACATCCATCAAAATCCAACTTAACATTATGGAAGACAGGGAGTCCATCAACCATACCTTTTCTCTGAAGTAGGATGAGGTCTCGCAGATCAAGATGGTCGAATCTCTGATGCCAGAGTTTTTTGGTTGTCGATCCGGCTGCAACCATTGCTTTCTATGGCATAATTTTCACATCTAATCTGTACGTGTTCCCCATGCGCACTCCTATTGCAACTGTTTCCATATGGCTATCCTTAACGACATAGTTAGTCTTAAAGAATTGAACTTGCATGTCCTGATTAGTAATCATTGAGACAGAGACCAATTTTTTCTTAATCCCTAGAACATACAATACATTTTTAAGATGTCTATTGTCACCACTCGGTAACTTTGTAGGAATGTCACCATATCCTTTGATCTCATATCCAGTATCATCTCCTAAATAGATTTTCGACCCACATGAAGTTTCTTCAAGAAATTCAAACCAATCCTTCTTACCAGTCATATGTGAGGATGCGCTAGAATCGAAATACCATATATCGTCCTCATCTGCTTTTGAAGCTGAAAGAGCACGATCGACTATAAATAGTCCAAGTTCATGGCTATGGTCCTCTTCTTCCTCAACAAAGTAACCCTTATGTTTTCTCTGTTTGTTTCTTCCTTCGTCTGCCTTCCTCTTATAACAATCTTTAATCTGATGACCAGGTTTTCCATAGTAAAAACATTTTTTGCTGGGAAAATTATTAGCAGACATACCTTTAAATAGACTCTTCTAAAATATGTTGGCACCTTTCTGCTACTGCTCTTGTGGTTTTTGATGCTGCTTCCCTCTATATTGTCTCCTTTTTGACATCAGAGCAAGGTCATTGCTCTTTGATTTCAAATTTTTTCGCCGCTCTTCTTCCTGTAGCAGAATCCCTGACAACTCTTCAAATGTAGGGGCTTTCTCCTTTGCTGACAGCCCTATGATAAACAACTGGTATTCATCAATCATTCCATTCAATGTGATTGTGACCAGATCTGAATCGGAAACTTTCTCTCCGATATCTCCAAACTGTCCTTCAGATCTTTAACTCTAGCATTGAATCTAGCAGCGGACTCATTTTCCTCCATCTTCAATGCAAACAACTTGCCTTTGAGTGACAAGACACAGTTTGTATTCTACGTCTTGTATAGGTTTTTGAGCGTTGTCCAAATGTCAGTGGCCGATTTACAGTCTCTAATATGTGGGATAACATTGTCCTTGACGAACATCTTCAATATGACCTTCGCTTTTGTCTCCCTTTTATCCTAATCTTTCTCTTGTGCAGCTGATCCTGGTCTCAGCTCATTTCCTATAACAATCGACCACACATTTGCACTTTCAAGTAAAGTCTACATCTTGAATTTCTAGTTGGTGAAATTCGATCCATCGAGTTTTCCAGACTCGTGGAGGTACGATTCTATGTTGTTATTCATATTGGAATGATAAATTTTCTGATCCTCTGATGAATAATTCTATCCAACTGAACACTTTCAGGACACACTAAAAAAAAAATCACCACATACCAGATTCAAACCTCTGTTTTGCTGAAAAAAAATTGTACCTTCAATGAGCCACCACCGGGCAAGTCCGATCTGTTGCCACCAAACAAATCAGGAACTCCAATGCGCCACCACCAGGCAAATCTGATCTGCTGCCATCGAACAGATCAGGAACTCCAATGTGCCACCACTGGGCAAATCCGATCTACTACCACCGAACAGATCAGGAACTCTATTGCACCACCACTGGGCAAATCCGATCTGCTGCCACCGAGAAGATTTGAAATTTCAAAGTGCCACCACCAGGCAAGGCCGATCCGCAAAAAATTGTAAATTTTCCAAAGAGAAAGAGGCTGGTGCTCCTTCCACGCCAATTGCAATTCCTGGCGTGTTGGTGCGACCATTTCTCTAAAAACCACACCAAATGGCATGACTATTCCTTAAAAAATAGCGCCAACTCATCTTCTGCTAAAAGAATTGCGCAATTGTTCCCGTCGAAACTGCGCCAACCCTTTCTTCTGCTCGGAGATGATCAGTCATCTGATACCTCTGCTTCAGGGGTTACCGCAGTCCACCTGATTCTACGAAGCTTCTATATACACCACCGCCACTACAGTTCTGTACAAAGATGCATCCTAAAAAAATAAGGCTATCCCTACTCTAAGCTCTAATACCAAGATAAAAATCAGATTTGAATTGAAAAAGAAGGAGTTACAGTTCACAGGTTAGTACTTCACCTGGAGACTATACTCAAACAAAGAGAAATCTCTCCGTTCACTCTACTATTCATGAATGAAATATTACATCATTAAGTACAACAGGAAGTTGCAACCAAACTGCTAAACTCTAGGAAGAAATCCTCAACTAAGGAGATATGTTACAACTTGTGTAACCATTTCTCCATTAATACAAAATAATATTAATTATTTTCAACTTTAAGTCTATATGGGCTCTCATACAAGCAAAAAAATAGATGGATGAACATACATGCTTACTCAAATATCAATTAGTATGTTTTCACAAAAACAAATTACAAGGCACATAAATAGTGGTTATGCGATCTTATAGTTTTTAAGACATGAGAATATGGTTGAGAAAATCTCTTGAAAGACTTTAAAGAGTAAAAAACAAAATTTTCCTACATTCTAATGTAAGCATTATTCGAGGTTCATCTACACTATTTTTCAAAAACAATGTCTACATTACAATGATCGGTTCTCAATATCATTAAGGCTACTACAGGACTAGAATTTGAAGTTCTATGGAACATTTCTTTTCTTTCTAAATGTATTTGACGTTAAACAGAAATTTTGAAATTTCAAACTATAGATTTTAATTTTAATTATTTACGGTGCCCATCATAAACAACATTAAGGAGTAGTTTACTAATAACTAATTTCATACAAATACTCACTCAATCATAGTTGTATAAACACGTGATAATATGTAGAAATATTGTAGTGTCATGCTTGAGATCCACATTGTTGATATACATTTCATAAATTATTTACCTTTTTAACAACAATTATAGAATCGAGAAAGAGCTTCTTATTCATTTGTATTAAAAATAGGAATTTATTGTATATGTGTACCTTCAATAACAATAGTTGATTTCTCTTCAACCATTATATCCCAAGTAAGAACCTTTACAACTTGTAAGTGAAAGAGGTATGGGTGATCCTAGATTGCATTCTTAAGGTTTAGAAAAATTATTTCCCATTTAGGCATTGATAGATGTATATGTGAAATAAACAATTATACATAACCAACCTTGCTGAAAATGGCATACAAATATGCAAAAAATAAGTTGTATAATTACATATTTTTAAGATAGACGTTACTTAAGGGTTTAACATATGTTCGATATTACTCTATAATCTGTAGCCACAAATGAAGTCTTGATGTAAAATAAAATCTCATTCATCATATTTTTATTTTTACGTGTTGTTCTTCTCTAATTTAGAAAACACTGTATTCACAAAGTCACTTTTACTTAGTTGTGCTTTATAATAATTACTTTAATTGCTATATATTTTTAGTTCTATAGAGCCTCACTATTGAGTTATTATTCTTTCTTCTTTTAAAGGTTAATACCATAAGTGTATCTCTCAATTGTTCTACAAGATTTGCTTATAACAAAAAAAATTAATACTCAAAAAACTACTTAAAACATAAAAGGATAGACACAAAAAATAAATAGCCATCATCAAATTTCCATTGGACGCTTAATATAAATTTCAAATTCCTTTCTTGAGTAAGTACACACAGTACTTTGTGTATAGTGTTTTTCCAATATAGAGTGTATTTCAAATTCCTTTCTTGAGTAAGTACACACAATACTTTGTATATAGTGCTTGTCCAATATAGAGTATAGTGTAATCATCGATGCTCAATATCATCAAGGCTATAAAATGAAGAGCCAAAATTTCTTTTGGAGTGAATATTTGGATGTAGTTCGACTATAGATTTAAGAATATTTTGGAAATATAATTAAAAAATAGGGGAAAATGTTATAAAAGTTATTTGATTTGGATTTATAAATATTTTAAAAATCTCATAAGAAATCTTTGTCATAATTTTTTGGATATTTACTTCGACATGACCAACATAAATAGTTTCATCAAAGCATTTCCACATAGACATAACCAAATTCAATACAATTTATGGAAGAATCTCCACAAGAATCATAATCCGATTTCTTATAAAGGAACCTTTATTGTCACAAGAAAATTAAGCATAAGAAGGTTTGGACATGTATGTTACAAGCTCACTAATAACGATTTGCATGCAAAAGTAATGAATAGTTTTTGTTATGAAGATAATATTAAGAAAATTGTACATCATATGTATTGTGAAAGAAATAGTTATGATGAATGTATTAAAAAAATATTTTAGTTACATTATTAGTTATTATTAAATCTTACAAGTGGTAATAGTTTATCGATAGAAATATAGGATATAATGACTAACATAAATTTATCTTAATCATGGATCTAATCAGAACCTAGCGGGATTTATTAAGACGCAAATTTTTTAAGGATGTAAAAATTGAAGAAAGACTTACACCATAAGAGGTTTGATCCATTTGGGCCCTGGCTAGATCTCTCGTTAAGGTGGATCTACACAATTCAATATATTGCATTTTTTAATGCGCAAATGGTTTCAAATATTTGAAAATTTCGTGGTTACTTCGATTGCATAGCCTAGACAACTTAAAATTGTAATTCTAATTCCAAGAAATATTTGTTGGATTTTCAGAAAATTGTTATAATGGTTGCTAAAAACCCCTCCAAAATGTTTCCTCTTATTCAATTTTGGAGCCTAACTTTTATCTATAAGAAATATTATTTTCAATGTCATCAATTATTCCTCGTGATTAAAATGACTTATTCTTTTATGAAATTCTGATGTGATGTCTTAGTTAGGTTGTTTTGATGTGATTGAGTCTTGTCAATGATAGTTGAACAACTCCTGATGAAAATTAAACACCCTTTTCAACACAAGCCAACTCCTGTAATAATCTAGCATTTATTGATGACCTTGCCTCTAGGAACTACACAGTCCTTTACCACTAGACACTGTGCAACCCCTTAAGGGACTAAACAATAGAATCCTATTAGATAGACAATGATTGAACAAGTGAATGACAAAATGTTAAATTATGGTATGTTCTATGCTTAGATCAATTTACTTATTTTTCATTTTATTAGCCACAGATTAGGAATCGCATTTACATTAAGTAAAGTGCAGATAGAACATTAAATGATCAATCGAAAACAAGCCAAGACAAGAGACACAAGATGTGGTAGCTGGCCAGGGACAAACCCCAAATTGGGGAAACCCTTTGATCAAATATTCCTTTATCTTCAATAGTTCAGTAGAGAGAAATAATACAAAATCTGCATTCTGTAATTTCATATCAGCAACAACAAACCCTAGATTAGCAAAGTCAAACTTGTTCAAACTAGTTGAAATTGGCCTCTAAAATACTTGGTCAATATCTAGTCAACTTGTCCTTGAACATCCTAAAGAAACAACCCTACAACAACCTCAAAAATTTCATCAAAGTGTAGATTTCTGAAGTTGACTGCATCCCTAAACTAGGGCAGTCAATACCGATCAAACCAAAGGTCATATCACCTCGATTTTTGTGCCAAAAATTGTGACCTGCCTAGGAGAGGTAACCACACCCAATCCACGCTTCTTCAAAGGTTAACGTTGGTCAATGCTAGTCAAAGATGACTTGCTGTCCTTTTTCTGCGTCCTCTTTGCCCTAGGACATCTTCCTTTAAGCCACATGCCTAAGAGAGAGAGAGAGAGAGAGACTCTTTCTGCGTAGGGGAGAGAGAGAGAGAGATGTGTGTGAGAGTGAAGTGTCCAAATGAGGAAAATGCTCCTTGCATTGATATGAAAAATGTTGAGGTTGAATAGAAATGACTATTGGGCTTCTGAGCTTACATAAGTTGCTGGCCAACTTGACAATTTGTCCATAATAATAATAAATTCATATCTTCATAAATGCTTATCAGAATGAGATGATATTTAGATCAATCCTACACATCTCAACCAGGGGAATCTAGAAAAAATATCAGCAACCATAAATAAGGTGACCCACATGGAGTTTGGCCCTAGTTGCCAATTTTAACACTCCCTATCAACTAGGGAGAACTTCATCTGCAATCTGTCAGACCGTCACTGCTATCTATCCATCAAATGAATTGTCCTATACAGCTTCACGCCACTCTTCTCTGCTCTGCTTGAACTATGAAGAAGAAGAAATGATCAAGGATGTATCATACCATCCTCCACTGACCCAAAGTCAGTCTCAGAGTGTGTACCACTCTCACTGATCCCAGATCAGTATCATTGATCCCAGATCAATGGAGGTCATCCTAGCACAGGGAGTATGGTAGATACAACAACGCGTACATCCATAGAACTACTATGGTCCCTATCCTCATTTCCCTACTCATTCATCAGATGAGAGGTACTTCCCATGAGTCTCAGACTACATGGGTAGGATGCCTTGATAGGAGAACTAATCATCTTGTCCACAGGAGAACGAATCATCCTTTCGAGTGGATGCCATGGAGAACTAATCATTCTATCCTATAGGAGAACTAATCATCCTTCTCCACAGTTGCCATGGTGAGTGAATCATCCTAGCCCAAAGGAGAACTAATCATCCTATTCCACAGTCGCCATGGGGTGTCACAGGGGAAGGTTGAACCTTTACCTTGTACATAGTGCACCACTAGGGGATGGTGAGTCACCCTGTGGTTACTTGTCGCTTGAAGAAATACCTAGTGCCCCTCTCGAGCTCCCAAAGCTCAATACATCATAACCAACTCTCATAAGATGGTCTCTGAATGACACCAAGTCATTCTCAGAAAGTCAGGAATTTGACCTTTCCTAGTGGCTTTGTTAGAATTTCAGTGACTTGTTCATCTGTATCGATATGTTGGAGCCTTATTGGTCCTTGGTGCACCATATCTCGAATATAATGGTACCTGATATCGATATGCTTGGAGAAATCATGAAATATGGGATTTTTTGATAAGTGGATCCTTCTCTGGTTGTCACACAGAACCACGATGGTATCCAATGTAAATCCAAATAGGTGACTGAAGAGCTTTTGCAACCAAACTGCCTCATAGGAGACCCTGCTAGCAGCAATGTACTCTACCTCTGTAGTGCCTAAAGCCATGGACTTCTGCTTCCTGCTCATCCAAGATATCGAGGCAGATTCCAAACACAAACACCATCGTGAAATGCTCTTTCAGTCCACCACAATGCTTGCCCAATCAGTATCAGTATACCCAACTAGTCTCACATCTCTGGCAGTGTATCTCAACCTATGAGTGATTATGCCACAAAGATACCTCAGCAGGCTCTTAGCACCAATCCAGTGCAAGTGGTGAGGCTAAACCATATGTTGACTCAATGTGTTGACTGCAAAGCATATATCTAGACGGCAGTTCACCAAGAACATTAATGCTCCGATGAGTTGACGATACTCGGTATCATTTCGTAAAACAGGTCCGACAGCACTACCACTTAAATTCTTGAAGTCAAGCTCCATTAGGGTAGTTACAGGCTTGTAGTCCTTTGAGTTTTTTCAGCTACCTCCTTTGCTGGATTCAACAATACTTTATTCAAAATTAATGCTTCCCTTATTTCCATCACATTCTCTACTTCCTGGCATGGTGCCTCTACTTCCTCTGGCTGGGTGACATATGCTCTTCTTTGACAAGCGTGTTCCCCTTCAGGACACTCAAAAGACCCGTGCCCCCACTTGTGGCACTTGTAGCACTAGTAGGCAGCTCCTTTGCCTCTGCCATTTCCCCTTCCTCTCTGATATGGCCTTCCTCCTCTAGTGTTGTCTCCTTTTTCTGATATCCTTGAAGTCTTGGAACTGCAGCCCTCTTCACTATTTTTGGCAGCTCGTCCTCTGCCATTTTATTGTCCTTCTCCCCTGCCAGTTCCTTGTCCTCTCTTGGAATTTTGTTTCCTTGTGATCTTCTCCTCTTCTTTTATGGCACTCCGGTATGCTTCTTCTATGTTCCTTGGAGAGAGAATACTTATCTCATCCAATATCTCTACCCTTAGGCTATTCACAAACCCTGTTGTTTTTTCCAGGGTGTCCTCCATGTAACCAGCTCTCAAATTCACTAGTATAATTCTTCAGTATATTCTTTCACTGTCATTTCTCTCTGCTTCAAATTCTGCACTTGTCGATGCAGGGAAATTTGGTAATCTTTGGGAAAAAATATACCCTTCATCTTGGCCACCATTCTCGGCCATTTCTTAATTAGCAAATTATTCATCCTTCTTCTCTCTACTTGGACACTATCCCACCACAAGGCCACGTGTCCTTTCAGCTTGGTTGTAGCGAATTTAACTCTCTAATCTTCACTGACCTCTTCACATTCAAAATATTTGTCCAACTCACTGATCCAGTCCAACAAAACTTTTGTGGACAAGCTGCCATTGTAATTTGGAATCTCTGGCTTTGGCTTACTCCTAGCCAACATAACTGACCTCAACAACTTGATTTCAGGTCCTTCCTCATTTGATCCATCTAAAACAACTACAACTTCTTCTTCGTTGTCATCTCCTACCTTTGAATCCCTTCTCCTTCCTACTTCTACTATCACCAAACAGGCATTAAGGATCCTAATATCTTCATGTAATCCTTCCTCTGCTACTCTCCGAACACCTCTCCCATGACCTCATCTTCCAACTTCCATTTCTTAAGAAAGCTCAAAACCTGCTCTAATACCATAATATGATGGGACCAGCGCTTTAAGCTTACAGATTAAGAATACTTAAGCGGTGATTAACAATTAGATAAAGTCAATGCAATTATGATTATCCCCAAATAGATGATTAACACAGATATTTTGGTTTTGGCTTGATGGCTTAGTTAATTTCTGGTTACGGTGGTAGGTGTGAGGAGACACTTGTCCTTGTCCTCAGTTTTCACCCTCCCATGCTTCGACTATACTCCTCCACTCCACATTCACTTGTCACTTTGGCATCGGGCCTTGCTTTGCTCACGGTGAGGGTTTTGTTGAAAGCTTGTCTGCGACTATGTTTGGGGTTAACAATGGTGTTTCCACGACTGGGTGTGGGTTCCTCTACTGGTGACTTGGTAGCTCTGCATGCCCTTCCTGCTATGCTGTCCTGTTGGTCTCACCTAGGCACTGTGTTGATGGCTCTGTCGTTTTCATTATAGGGTTCTCCCTATCCTAAATCTCAATGGTTCTCTGCATGCCTTCACTATATAATTGTTTGTCTTCTTTCTTTTTCATGCTTCTAGTTAAATGGTTTGTTGTTCTCTCGCAGGTTGCGGTCATAAGGGACCAGTTCCTTGGCTTTGCTTAACAATGTAAGCTCTTTGTCCCTGCTACATTCCTCTTCCTCAATTTTTTCGTTTTTACTGAGGGTAGCCACTCCTTGTGACTAGGGGTTCCCTCCTGTGGCTGCAACCTAGTTGGGGATTCTTCACGCCAGCACCGTCCACTCCTCTAGTGAGTTTGCAAAACCCTCACTCCTCTTGTTGCTCACTCTTTCATTTTTAGTTTCATATGATCCATTTCTAACACACTCCTGTTGACTGTAACTCCAAGTGGGTGGTGGCTAGGGAAGACTGCTTCCATGACTATTGTTGTCTGGTGAACCCGGTAGGGTCACTCCTCGTCACTAATATATGTTTCATTTTTATTTTGGTTGTGGTTCTAGCACTTGGGATTCTAGTAGTTGTTTGGTTCTGAGAGCCTTGGCTCTTTCATTACTATTGGCCACCTTTTTCTACACACCTTTTTGTATATTATTTATGTTTCTCGACAGTCTTGAATATTTTAAAGGTCTCCAAACCCTATGTCTGTCGTGGGCTGTCTCTAATGAGACTCATGCCACCTTCGTTATGGTTATTATGGTATATTTTGTAACTTATCTTCCTGGTCATATATTATTTAAAATAAAAAAAAAAAAGACTTTTCTTTATATGGCTATGGGTTACCTGAATATACAATGTGATCGTTTTGTCGTTTTTAAGCTGAGACTCTCAATTTCTATAGTGGCTCCTCCTTATCGTTTGTCTATCATGGAATTGGTTGTTGGTTGGAACTATAATTTTGCTCTTTGCTTTTTAAATGTCTTAAAATGCTATTGCTTCCATCATTGAGACTCTTTGTTTCTAGATAACTGGTAGAACTAGTTGTTTGGAAAAGGAAAAGAAAATACTTCGTTCTATTCTTTGCTAATGCACACAGTAATTGTAATGAAAAGGATTAATGGTTAGCTGTAAATGAAATTCATTTCTCTATCTTGACCAATACACAATATTTAAATGGAAAGAGATTAATAGAGGCTGTAAATGGTTACATATGTTCTGCATAGAAATGAAATTCTTATTTTTTATTTCCTTCTTTTCTATCTCTCATAATTGAACCTCTGCAAAATATGATATGCTTGTTTTTGTACTATTTCGAGACAATTTCTCACAATTGCTCGCAATTACATCAGTAGTTACATATTTGTGAAAATTGTTTCTTTGTTTTCTTGCTATGTTGGAAAATATATTTTTTTGTGCGAAGACAACTGTTAATTAAAAAAGAAAAAAACAAAAGAAAAAGGTAGCTATAACAGCCTCCCTCTAACCATGATGTTCCTAATTACCATTTAACTAAATAATTAAACACGCATGTCCTTAAATGTTGTGTTAACCAAAAAATGGAAATGGAAGTAAATGATGAGTGTGAACCTATTCTTCCTAGCTGAGACCAAACACCCCAGCCGTTATACCCTCAGCTGAATGCTCCTGCATCAAGTTGATTTCTCTCGAACCATTATCTCGCAGGTAAGAACCTTCACAACATGTAAGTGAAAGAGGTATGGGTGATCCTAGATTGCATTCTTAAAGTTTAGAAAAATTATTTCCCATTTAGGAAATGATAGCTATATATGTGAAATAAACAATTATACATAACCAACCTTGCTTAAAATGGCATATAAATATGCAAAAATTAAGTTATGTAATTACATACTTTTAAGATAAACATTACTTAAGGTTTTAACATATTTTTTTATATTACTTTATAGTGTTTAGCTACAAATGAAGTCTTGATGTAGAATAAAATCTCATTCATCATATTTTTATTTTTACGTGTCGTTCTTCTCTAATTTGTGTTGTTCTTCTCTCATTTAGAGAACATTGTATTTGGAGAGTCACTTTTACTTAGTTGTGCTTTCCAAGAATTACTTGAATCGCAATATATTTTTAGTTATTATTCTTTCTTCTTTTAAAGGTGACTACCATAAGTGTAGCTCTCAATTTTTATACAAGATTTTCTTATAACAAAAAAAATTAATGCTCACAAATCTACTTAAAACATAAAAGGACAGACACAAAAAATAAATAGCCATCATCAAATTTCCATTCAACACCTAATATAAATTTCAAATTCCTTTCTTGAGTAAGTACACATAGTACTTTTTCTATAGTGCTTATCCAATATAGAGTGTATTTCAAATTCCTTTCTTGAGTAAGTACACACAGTACTTTGTGTATAGTGTTTGTCCAATATAGAGTGTATTTCAAATTCCTTTCTTGAGTGAGTACACACAATACTTTTTGTATAGTGTTTGTCCAATATATAGTATAGTGTAATCATCGATTCTCAATATCATCAAGGCTATAAAATGAAGAGCCAAAAAATATTTTGGAGTGAATATTTGGATGTAATTTGATTGTAGATTTAAGGATATTTTGGAAATATAATTAACAAATAGGGATAAATGTTATAAAAGTTATTTTCTTTGGATTTAGAAATGTTTTAAAAACCTCATAAGAAATCTTTGTCATAAATTTCTAGATATTCACTTCGACATGACCAAAATAAATAGTTTCATCAAAGCATCTCCACATAGACATAACCAAATTCAATACAATTTATGGAAGAATCTCCACAAGAATCATAATCCGATTTCTTATAAAGGAACCTCTATCGTCACAAGAAAATTAATCATGAGAAGGTTTGGAGATGTATGTTGATAAGCTCATTGATAACGATTTGCATGCAAAAGTAATGAATAGCTTCTGTTATGAGGATAATATTAAGAAAATTGTACATCTTATGTATTGTGAAAGAAATAGTTATTAATAATGTATTAAAAAAATATTGTAGTTACATTATTAGTTATTATTAAATTTTACAAGTGGTAATAGTTTATCCATAGAACTATAGGATATAATGACTAACATAAATTTATCTTAATCATGGATCGAATAAGAACCTGGACGGATTGATTAAGATGCAAATTTTTAAAGGATGTGAAAATTGAAGAAATACTTACACCATAAGAGGTTTGATCCATTTGGGCCCTTGATAGATCTCTCGTTAAGGTGGATCTACACAATTTAATATATTGCATTTCTTAATATATAAATGGCTTCAAATCCCTAAAAATTTCATGGTTACTTGGATTGCATAGCCGAGACAACTTAAAATTGTAATTCTAATTCCAAGAAATATTTGTTGGATTTTCAGACAATTGTTATAATGGCTGCTAGAAAACCCCTAAAAAAAATTCCTATGCCTCAATTTTGGAGCCTAACTTTTATCTCTAAGAACTATTATTTTCAATGTCATCAATTATTCCTTGTGATTGAAATGACTTACTCTTTTATGCAATTCTGATGTGATGTCTTAATTAGGTTGTTTTGATAATGATTGAGTCTTGTCAATGAAAATTGCACAAGTCCTAATGAAAATTTAGCTCCCTTTTCAACACAAGCTAACTCCTCTAATAATCAATCATTTATTGATGGCCTTACCTCTAATCCTCTACCACTAGACATTGTACAACCCCTTAAGGGACTAAACAACACAATCCTATTAGAGAGAAAATGATTGAGCAAGTGAATGACAAAATGTTAAATTATGGTATGTTCTATGTTTAGAGCAATTCACTTATTTTTTTATTTATTAGCAATCACATATACATTAAGTAAAGTGTAGATAGAACATTAAATGATCAATCAATAACAAACCAAGACAAGAGACACAACATGTGGCAGTTAGCTACGGACAAACCCCAAATTGGGGAAACCCTTTCATCAAATCTTGTTTTATCTTCAATAGTTAAACAGTGAGAAACAGTACAAAATTTGCATTTTGTAATTTTATATCAGCAACATCAAACCCTAGATCAACAAAGTCAAGCTTGTTCAAACTAGCTGAAATTGACCTCTAAAATACTTGGTCAATATTTCGTCAACTTTTCCTTGGACATCCTAAAGAAACAACCTTATAACAGCCTCAAAATTTCATTCAAAGTGTAGATTTCTGAAGTCAACTACATCCCTAAACTAGGGTAGTCAATACCGGTCAAACCAAAGGACAGATCACCTTGATTTTTCTGCCAAAAATTGCAGCCTGCCTAGGGGAGGTAACCACACCCAATTCACACTTCTTGAAAGGTCAACTCTAGTCAAATATGACTTGCCGTCATTTTTCTGCGTCCTCTTTGCCCTAGGACGTCTTCCTTTCAGCCACACGTCTGAGAGAGAGAGAGAGAGAGAGAGAGAGAGAGAGAGAGAGAGAGACTCTTTCTACGCAGAAGAGAGAGGGATATGTGTGTGAGAGTGAAGTGTCTAAATGAGAAGAATCGTCCTTGTATTTATATGCAAAATGTTGATGTTGAATAGACATGACTATTGGAGTTCTAAGCATACATAAGTTGCTGGTCGACTTGACAATTTGTCCATAATCAAAATAAATTCATATATTCATAAATACTTATTAGAATTGGATGATATTTAGATCGATCCTACACCTCTTGACAAGGGGAATCTAGGAAAAAAATCAACAGCCACAAATAACGTGACCCACATGGATTTTGGCCCTAGTTTCCAATTTTAACACTCCCTCTAAACTAGGGAGAACTTCATCTGCAATTTGTCAGACCATCACTGCTATCCATCCATCAAATACATTGTCTTGTATAGCTTAACCCCACGCTCCTCTGTTCTTCTTGAACTATGAAGAAGAAGAAATGATCAAGGATGTATCATACCATCCTTCGTTAACCCGAAGTAAGTCTTAGAGTGTGTACCACTCTCACTGATCCCAGATTAGTATCATTGATCAAAAATCAATGGAGGTCATCCTAGCATAGGGAGTGCGGTAGATACAACGATGCATCCATCAGTAGAACTACTATGGTTCTATCCTCATTTCCTTGCTCATTGATCAGATGAGAGGTACTTCCCATGAGTCCCAGACTGCATGGGTAGGATGCCTCAATAGGAGAACTAATCATCCTATCCACATGAGAATGAATCATCCTATCTAGTGGATGCCATGGAGAACTAATCATCGTGGCCTATAGGAGAACTAATCATCCTGCTCCACTGTTCGTATGGAGAATGAATCATCCTATCCCACAAGATAACTAATCATCTTGTTCCATAGTTGCCATAGTGTGTCACAGGGGGAGGATGAACCTTTACCTTATACGTAGTGCACCACCAGGGGATGGTGAGTCACCCTATGGTTACATGTCGCTCCAAAAGTACCGCGTGCCCCTCTGGAGCTCCCAGAGCTCAATACGTCATACTCGACCCTCATAAGACGATCTCTGAATGACACCAAGTCATTCTCCGAAAGTCACAAATTTGACCTTTCCTAGTGGCTTTGTTAGAATGTTGGTCACCTATTAATCTGTACCAATATGTTGGAGCCTTATTACTCCTCGTTGCACCATATCTCGAATGTAGTGGTACCTAATATCGATATTCTTGGAGCGATCATGAAATACGGTATTTTCTAATAAATGGATCCCGCTCTAGTTGTCACATAGAACCATAGTGGTATCCAATGTAAATCCAAACAACTCACTGAAGAGCTTTCGCAACTAGACTGCCTCAAAAGAGGCCATGCTAGTAGAAATGTACTCTACCTCCTTGGTGCTTAAATCCATGGACTTATGCTTCCTGCTCATCCAGGATATCGAGGCAGATCCCAAAGAGAAAAAGCACCTGAAAGTGCTCTTTCGGTCCACCACACTGCCTACCCAATCAACATCAGTATAGCCAAGTAGTCTCACATCTCCGGCAGTGTATCTCAACCCATGAGTGGTTTTGTCATGAAGATATCTCAGCAGGTTCTTGGCACCAATCCAATGTAAGTGGTGAGGCTAAATCATATGTTGACTCAATGTGGTGACTGCAAAGCATATACTTGGATGGTAGTTCACCAAGAACATTAATGCTCCAATGAGTTTTGAAAGTAGAATTCACAGGTATAAAGTGAGAGGTTTTGCTCAATTTGTCCACCACCACCATAATTGAGTCATGTTGCTTCTTGGTGTGAGGTAAATCGGTGATGAAGTTTATAGATATGGTCTCCCATTTCCATTCCAGGATGGGTAATGGTTGCAACAAACCAATGGGATGTTGATGTTCCCCCTTCACCATCTGACATTCCAAACATTTGGACAAGTACTTAGTGGCATGCCTCCTTAACTCGGGCCAAAAATACCCTTTCTTTATGGCTGAAAACAACTTTGGGTACCCTAGATAGCTAGCACATGGTTTCCTATGAAACTCATCCAATATCAATTGTTTAAGAGAGTTTTGGTTAGGAACATATATTTTTTTTTTGAAGCTAAGGATTTTTTCTGAATTTATTTTAAAATCTGATATTTCCCTTTTCAACTGAGCTTTCTTCGCCTACTGCCAAAGAAAAATGTATTCTATGTCCTTGAGGGAGGCTTCCTTTATGATTTCAGGGATGTTTGAGCATACCTGACTGATTTGGACCTCATAAATACAATGTACTTTCCTGCTCAATGCGTCGACCACGTGATTTTCCATCCCTTTAAGATGTTTCATTTTGAAATCGAACTCACTTAAAAATGTTCTCCATCTGGCTTACCGATCATTTAAGTTAGACTGGTTAAAGAAATTTGTAAGGCTAATATGATCCATTAATAGCATAAATTTATTTCCCAATGGATAGTGTTGCCACATTTTAAGTAAATGCACTACTCTTATTAATTCAGGATCTTAAGAAAAATATCGCTACTCGTACTCCAATATTTGTGATTAGTAAGCAATCACCTTTCCCTCTTTTGTCAACACTCCACCAACACTCTCTTTAATAACATCCATACAAAACATGAAAGACTTTTCCAGGCCTCCTACCTTTAACACGAGTGTAGTGTTAAGTAGGTGTTTTAGTATTTTAAAGCTTTGCTGACATTTGATTGTTCGTTGGAAAGTGCCTCCCTTTTTCTGTAAAGAGGTCACTGGGAAGGTGATTTCTGAAAATCCTTTGATGAACCGATGGTAGTACATGGCCAAACCCAAGAATGACCTGATATTAGCAATATTCTTTGGAACAATCAATTCCATAATGGTTTTGATCTTTTCTGGGTCCACCACTATTCCCTCTATTGATATAACGTCACCCAAGTACTGAACCTGACCTTCGAAAAATTCACACTTGCTATATTGAGCATATAACTAATTTTTCTATAGATTTTGCAACATTATTCTTAGATGCTCTTCATGCTCCTCTTGATTCTTGGAGCATATTAAAATGTTGTCAATAAAAATAAATACGAATTTATCAAGATAAGGCTAGAAAATATCGTGCATCAAACTCATAAAATTAACTGGGGTGTTTGTGAGGCCAAATGGAAACATAACAAACCTGTAATGACCATAACAAGCTTAGATGCAATATTGAAAATGTCCTCCTCCTTTATCCTTATTCGGTGGTAGGTGGTGTTACACAGTAATTTGTCACTGTCTCTCTATCAGTCTTCCTACTGTTTCATGAGACCAAATTAATCATGCTCATGCTCTCTAATATGTCCAAATGACCCACTTTGCCAAAGTTTCTTGTATCATCGCGACTGTTGTAAAAATAAACGCGCTGATGAGCGCTCCTAAACAGACTCAATGTGCTACCAGCGCTGAAGCACACGACTTTCCCGCGCTGGTCAAATTTCATGTGACAGTGCATTGTTCCTTATATCTGATCGCGTTGATATGGCTTTCCTTGTTATTCAGTGGCGATGAAAGTGCTCCAGTGCAGTTATGTACCCGCGATGATCTATTTTGGGCGAGTTTTTTCTAACAACCGGCCTTCCAGATGACTCCAGACTTGGTTGTTGGCCTTGTAAATGTCACCCTCCCTTCTCTGGCATGTTTGTTTTGTCATTTGAGCCACCTTCCTTAGAGATAAGCTCATCCTCACACCATTCATGGAGACTCCTTCTCCTATTTAAGCCTCCACCATTGCCATGGGCTGCTAGTTTGGAATTGATTGTGTTTAGAGCATTGTTGATAGTATTATAAGCTTGATAGGCAGCTGGTGTGATAAGTGTGGGATTGCTATAGTGCTTAAGGAAGGTTGTGAATTGTTTCCATCTTGTGTAAACTTGTGTGAGAGAGAGAGTTGTCTTGGGATATCTACTTTCAAGGGTGAATGCTTGAAGGACTTGTTGGCTGGACCCAACCAAAGGAGGATTTGACCTCAGAACTTGGTTGTATTCTCTTTTGTTTTATTAATAAGAATAGACGACTATCATTATGGATCCACTCATGTGTCTTTGTTATGATGTTTGAGTTGTATCTTTTCTGACCGGTACATAGTTGCATTTCCCGGATTTTATGCTTGTATTTGCCTTGTCCTTTGCTTGTTGAGGTGTATGTTCACAGAGATCGTGAGGATTGCGACTAGTTGAAGCGAAAGAATGGAAGCGACAACCCTTCTACGAATATAAGCGTTGGATTCGAGGTAGGCTCCCATCTTGGCCTTTATTTTGCAATTAGGAACCTGCATGTTAGCGTTGCTTGATTGTTGCTAGACCTCAGTTAGGCTAGAGGGATCGCCTTTGTCCACAGAGGGGATTTACCTACACAACAATTTGGTGACCATACTGGGGAATTTACGTTGTTGTTTGAATTGTAAGCTTTAGACGGAGCCTAAAGCATTGCCAATTAGCCTTCGAAACACTATTGCTCTGCATTAGCAAAGTAGATCAAAGCCATTTCAGTCAATCTCTAGTTTTGTTTACAAATTGAATAGCTTGGAGCTAGCTTTTGTCCTGTTCTTGTTTGGCGATTAGTTCTCTGCTTTTTGGGTTTCTTCGTTTGGTCTGGGAAGTGCCTTGATTGTTTAAAGAGTGATTGCCTTGGTTTGGGAGTTTTTGGCTTGATTGTGGTCATTTTTTGTCTTCATCGCGGTTTTTTATAGCACAGTCGCACTGCCATCGCATAGCACTTTCTGTGATTTCTTGATCATCGCGTTAATACTCCAAACAGTTGCAACGTTTCTGAAAATCGAACCATCGTGGTTAAGCCATGTTCTTCCATGCTGACATCGCTTTTTTGCTACGCGTAGTTTCTTATCAGCACCCTGTTGCTGTGTTCCACCCGCGCTGACTCCTGTAGGATTGAATTTTTTCAATTCTACCTCCTGAACCTGTTGGTCTTGCTATCCCCTCCCTTTTTCACTTGGTTTCTGACTTGATTTTCATTGTTTAAAGATTGAAACACTTATTTGCGAGTCTTGTTGAAGCGAATCTTGTTTTTTGCTTTGTGACCTAGTTTTATTGTTCCAAGTTTGTTGGATCAGCTTTGCTTGGTTACTTGTTTGCAAAGATTCGTTTACTGCTTGCTATTGGTTTTATTTAGCCTTCCTCTTTGCTTGCTTTTGCTTGGTTGTTTAAGTGATTGTTGTTGAATCAATATTGACATTTTTTTTATTTCTTTTCACTACCCGGGCACGGATCATAGTTGTTTGGGGTCAACCGGTTTTTTCAACAATTTGTCTGTTATTATTTCTCAAAAAACTCTTTAGTGCATTTTGTCATTATTGAAAAAGAAAATCTTTTTTGCTTTGCGATAGTTAATGAAAGTGAGGACTTTTCGTTTTGATTAGTGGATTAGTAATCTTAAAGAAAAGTTTAGTGATTTCCATTAGCTGCATTAGGGAAATTCTTTGTTGTTTTTGATCGTTTCGTTTGTATGAAAGCTCTCTAAACCCTTTTGTTATTAGCATTCATCGAATGGAATGACATGTTTTGGCATATAAAGTGCATTTAGGGATTTTGAGAAATTACATACGCTAGGACCTGAAAACCGAAACATAACTCAAGATCAACTTTAAAATAAACCGAATGAACTTAAAAACGCATTGGAACATAACGCTCACATTTTAGAGGTCTAGGTTAGAGATGTGCTCCAGTGTCGTTAAACCTAGTCACTTTTGTTCTCACATTAAGGTTGGGTGATTCCTCCTTGTGTGATTCAATTGTGGTCTAGTACGGACTTGTGCTCCCACATACCGTCGCGTATATATGGGGAGACTCCACTAGGTTATCATCCTTGATCCATAGGAAGTCGTGTTTGCCACCTTACATCCCTTAATGCACCAAACACAGCATTCGGGAAGATTGTCTACCGTACAGAAAGTCCTTGGATTTCATATGATCGCTAAGGTGTATATGCTGTTTTACGGATTGTCTGGTAAACCCCTTGCCTAGTTTCTCCAGAGCGGTCACTTTTTGATCCTTTTCAGTCCCCCTAAAAGAAAAGGCTCTGTTGAGCATTTGTCACTTCGAGCTCATTAAATATTTGAAGGCAACTAGAGTCATCTTTTGTCCTTTTCTCGACTCTTGAAACATGAAGAGGTCAAGTTGTGTCCTAATGTCTTAAAAATTTTATTTGACCACGATTACATTTACCTTGTTAGATCTTGTTTGTGCTAGTTTTGAGTAGGGTCTTTTATCGTTAGCCTGTCTAGGATTTTTGCTTGATCATCCTGGCGGATCCATCAATCCCGTCTCCCGTCCCAAGTGACCAAGGGTCTCCTTCTTCTGCTACCCCTGAGACACCGATTTGTGGTGACACTTTCCCTATTATTCCAAGTGTCCAACCATTAAACTCTCATGCTCTAGAGGACGAACTTTATGACTTGTTTTGGAACCCTGTTTGGGAGCCTTCTGAAGAGGATTTTCCCTCTACTCCTGTTGGTGTTTCATCCCCGATGGCTTCTTCGGACATGGAAGACACATCTCCTGTATCAAGTGGAACACCCGTTATGTCGAGTATTGAGACTCCCATCCCGGCTACATCCTCGGTTATCTCTACGGCCTACACTGTTACACCTCTCGGTATCACAGTGCCGACGTGCTATAGATCTCTAAGGGATGCTATGGGCTCTACGAGTTCCTCTTCTATGTGGGATAATAACATTGTTCCCACTACGGGACCTTTTGTTTCCCAGGGTCACCATACTATTGTCACATCAGTTCCAACCGATCCGACCATTTGTGTCGCATCATCGACTCCAGTTGCTAGTGTCGTTACGGCATCATCTGTCGTAACCACTATTGTCGGCCCATCCCGAGGCCCGATACGTAGTGGTCAATCAGCACATGCTGGTAGAGTTGTTCATCTGGCAAACGGTGCCCAACCTTCTTCTGATGCCATTTCAGCAGGGGGCATAATCTCAGTACTTGCATGCTGTCCAAAATCCAGGTGGGCAAGGCCCTTATTATGATCCTGTCAATCATTATTTGTATACCTCCTTGCCAGATGAACCCGCTATTGAGGGTACAGTCCTGTTGAATGTGGCTTGGGGTACCATAGGTTATGGTGGTGGCCAATTCTGTCCGGGTCAAGGGCAGCCATCCCAAGGACCATCATACCAAGGTCAACCATCCTACTCGTAGCCTAATCATGGGCAGCAGTATTATGACCAGACCTATCCGAGGAAACCTGGAGGCCCACAAGGACAAACCTACTAGGGACAACCTTTGGCCTCTAGTGGTCTGTCTTATACATATCTTGGGCAACCTTCTGGAAACCTGGGACAACCTCATGCTCAACAAGGGCAACATGGACCCCAGCAAGGATACCCTTCGGGTCAACCCTATAGGAACCCGAGACAACCTTACACGCAACAAGGACAACCCGGAAACCAGCAAGGCTACCCTCCTGGGAAAGGTGGCTAGCCTTACGCGCAACAAGGCCTGCCCACTACTCAGCCTAGTCAGCCATCTGCCCTACAAGGACAACTTTCGGTTGCGCAAAGACAACCAAACGCCCAGCAAGCTCAACCTTCTGGGCAAGTAGGTTCGTCTCAGATCCAACCAGGACAACCTTCCAGCCAGATGGCCCAACCTCAGCCTTCGCAAGGATATCCCTCTGGGGCGGCTCAACCGGGCATGCAGATTGTTCCTGCTTCTCAGGCTCAACCCGGTTACCAACCCCAGAATCAAACTGGTCTCCAGCCACAAGGTGGGTACCAATCCCAACCTTCTTATCAGATGTCGCCTGGTTCCCAAGCTCAATATGGAGCCCAACAACCGTACGGATACCAGCAACCCCAGGGGAAAAATAAAATTGCCCCGTATCAAAATTACCAACAGTCGTAGGCCACCCCCTATCAAAATTATCAGCAACCTGCAGGACAGTTTGGTAACCAATCGGGCACTGGGGGGCAGAACCAGTATCAACCATCCGGTTACGGATATAACCCTTATGGACAAAGTTCCTATGGACAGGGTCCATTTGGACCTGGTCCGTCCGGACAAGGTTGGTGGGGGCAACCAGCAACGGGATGGAACTCTGGCCCTACCTCATATCCGCAGATGTCCTTCAACCCATAGCTACCATTTCTAGCGACGTTGGAACTACCCGATGTGTCGAAGTTAACGAAAGATCCTATTTTGCATAATCCACAATGGCCAGCAGTTCCAACTAAAATACCCGGCGACTATCCCAAATTCGACGGCAAAGCTGGAGAGGATCCTCAAGCCCATGTAATGACTTATCACCTATGGTGTTCGTCTAATTCATGGCTTGATGATTCGATTCGACTTCGCCTCTTCCAAAGGACTCTCACCGGCTCCGCCGCTAAATGGTACATTGAATTGACCCGTGTGTCTTTTCAAGGTTTTAATTCATTGGCTATGGCATTCCTCACTCATTTCCAGCTACCCATTCGGTATGAGATAGGGACCCATATTCTTACGTCTCTCAAGCAGGATATGGCTACGCACATCTCTGATCATATACATGAATGGAGAAGGCGTTGCCGGTTGATCAAGTTTTGGATTCCTAATCAACTCCTTACCGATTGGTTCACGACTTCCTTTGTCCCTAAGATTGCACGGGACATTGCTATGGGAGCCTGCGTGACTGAAGAGAAAGTGATCGTGCGTGCTCAGTACCTTGAATTAGTTTACTCTCAGTCAGGTACTTTGTATCAGTATTTGCTTGATGCCCCGATACCTGGTACATCCAAGGCTCCATCGAAGCCATCTGTTGATGGAGTTATTGGCTCTGTGAATCCGTCGTCCAAAAAATCATTCTCGAACCCTGGGAAGCGAAAGTCGGATGCTTCTAACGAAAACACTTCTCAGGGTGGTTCAAATTCTGGAAGTACTTCCAAGGTTAACGATATCCAGTCCACCACGGCAAGTAAGGCCTTGAAAGGAAAGAAAAAGGGGAAAGCAAAGAATAAGTCTGAACAACCTAAATAGGATTCCTCCAAACCTCCATCCGAGGAAGGAGCTAAGTGCAAACCCAAATATCCTTGTCTCATTTGTGAGGAGGATCACTACACTAAAGACTGCCCAAGGCGGTCCGAGGTTAGTCGTTTATTGAAACGCGCTCCTAGGATTCCTGCGGTTCTTAAAGAACCTTTCCCCTCTCAACAGACTCAAATGGTGGCTGATCCATCTTCTTCTCCCTTTGGTTTCCAAGTCTTCATGGTTGGATCCATTCCCGTTCATGTAACGACTCGAACAAAGGAGTATCCGTCGTCCGCTGGGAAGGAGCCCGAGGTTCCCTCAAGTGTTCCTTCGTCCAGCTCTGGTCCACTCCATATCGAGAGACCAAGTACTGAGACGACCATCTAACCCCCTCCCAAAGGAGTACTCAGGAGATCATCTTACAACCCAAATGCTCGTGCTGCTCAGCACTATAGCATAGTTGAGGACTTAGCGCAGGCTCCGTCGGCTATGTCTGCCTTAGAAGTTCTCCAGAGCTGCCCACCTTAGAGGAAGTCCCTGCTATCGGCCATAAGTGGCATCGACTCGGCAGATTCAGATCCGATTACCTTTGATCTCGAGAGCCATGTTCCAAGGCTGCCTCATCAGATCACTTTTCTTATACAAGTCATCATCAATTCAAAAACGATCCATCATACAGTTATTGATGGGGGCGCGTCAATTTGCATCATCTATATTACTTGTTGGAAAGTGATCGGGTCTCCAACTCTGAGCCAGTCTCCTATGACATTGGAAGCTTTCGATGGGAGACAATCTCGTCCCTATGGTATTCTTCAACGATTTCCAATTACTTTAGAAGGGAAAACTGTTGAAGTAGAAGTCGAGGTCGTCGATGCAAATCTCACTTACAACCTCCTTCTAGGCCGGAGTTGGACGTATGCCATGCATGCCGTGGCTTCATCCCTCTTCCGTGTCATCCGTTTCCCTCACCAAGGGAAAATTGTCACGGTAGACCAGCTCTCCTTCTTCGCTTCTTCTTCTGAAGGAAATGTGCCTTTCATCGAACATACCTTCGTTCCTTTTGAGAGTGTGGGAGTCGGGCTCTTCAAAGATCCCACCCTCATGGGTGTTTTCTCCCTCCCACTTCCCAACCTCGCCTCTATCAGTACGATTTCGGTGCGTTTTGATCCCTGGGTCCTCCCTCCCATTGACCAGATAGAATCGTGGGGCGAGGAGATGTCGTTGAGTCCCGTCGAGCTCAACTACATCGAAATTGCTGCTGTATCGACTCCTCCTGCTGAACTGGCTTCTTTAAGCGGAGCTCTTGACTCATACGACTATTCCCCCTTGCTTGGAGAGTGCGCCTCCTCAGATCCATTAAAGGAAATATTTCCTTCCGACGAAGCCATCATAGAGACCATGTCTCTCGAGGAACCTCCGTGGTCCCATCTTCACCACCGTTCCTCATTTCTCCCTACCCTCCGGGAAACGTTGGCTTGTCTCGAGCGGTTTGCTCCATGTCTCCCTTCACAACCTCTTCAGACGTCTATTCAGATCTATCAAGTATCGTCTGAAGGGAATTTGGGGAACATTACGCAGACCCAACCTATCGACATCTCTGTCAAACCATGGATTGTAGAGAACATCTATATAGGAGTCACTTGCACTCGTGAGGAGATTCAAATCTATATAGCGCTTTTTCGCAAGTTCCGTGACGTCTTTTCATGGTCTTATGAAGAGATGATTGACTTTGATCCAAACATTATAGTGCATGAGATACCTACGTATCCAAGAGCCAAACATGTTCGTCAGCGTTTATGCCCTGTTCACCCCCGTAAGGCCACAGCTATCAAAGCAGAAGTTGAAAAACTTCTTAAAGCTGGTTTTATTTACCCTATCCCACTCACAGATTGGGTCTCAAACATTGTCCCTGTGGATAAAAGGCAGGGTAGTATTCGTATCTGTGTCTATTATCGCGATATTAACCGAGCCTGCCCAAAAGATAACTACCCCACACCTTTCATTGACCAACTCATTGATGAGTGTGCACGCAGTGAGATATATTCGTTTATGGATGGCTTTTTTGGCTACAACCAGATTAATATCGCACCTGCTGATCAACACAAGACAGCCTTTATCTGTCTGTGGGGTACTTTTTCTTACAAAAAGCTCCCTTTCGGTCTCAAGAATGCCAGCGCTACTTTTCAACATGCGATGTCTTACGCCTTTCACGATATCCGGCACATCGTACAGCCTTATCTGGATGACCTCCCCGCTCATTCGGCTAATCGCCCAGACCACCCGTCACATCTCCGCGAGATTTTTCTCCGTTGTCGACACTACAATATCCGACTTAACCCGCATAAATGTGTCTTCTGTGTAGAATCTGGCCAACTTCTCGGGCTTATCGTCTCCCGAGAGGGCATCCGTTTGGATCCCCTTAAAGTCGAAGCCATTTTGAATCTTCCTCCCCCTACTTCTTTGCGGCAACTACAGAGTCTGCAGGGTAAAGCTAATTTTTTACGATGATTTATCCCGAATTATGCCGAAGTGGCAAAAGGTTTCACGCGGTTACTCAAGCGTGACACCCCGTTTCGATGGGATGCCATAGTTGAGGAGTCTTTTGCACATCTTAAAAATCTTCTAGTTTCCGCCCCTTTGTTGCGGCCCGCGAATTATCATCACGATTATACGTTGTATTTGGCCGCTGCTGACACCACCATCGATATGGTTCTGGTCCAGGATGACGACGATGGCATCAAACATGTTATTTACTACCTTAGTCGCAACTTGTTAGATACGAAAACTCGATATGCTTATGTCAAAAAGTTAGCCCTCGCCTCTGTTTGTGTTGTTCAACGATTCCGTCACTACATCTTGTTGCGTAGCATGACAGTGATCTCTGATTGCAACCCCATGACCTATATTCTGTCATGACAATTGCTAGGGGACAAATACTCGAAGTGGATAGTCATCCTCCAAGAGTTTGACTTGGAATTTACTGCTGCCAAATCTAAGAAATCACTTGTCTTTGCCGAGCTATTGTGTTATTTGCCATCCCCTGCTGCCTCCTCTTAGTTATAGGATTCCATTCCAGACGAAACTCTATTCCTCATCAGCACCCTCGATCCTTGGTACGGGGATATAATTGTCTACTTGCAGACATCCTCCTTCCGTCCCGAGACCTCTAAGGATGCTCGTCGATGGATCTGACATCAAGCCCAACCCTATCGCATCGTTGGGGACATCCTGTACCGTCTCGGTGTTGATTCTGTTCTTCAACGATGCTTGACCTTCGAAGAAGCAGAGAGAGTTCTAAATGACTGCCACTCTGGTGCTTGTGGTGGTCACATGTCTGGATATACCACTGAACAAAAAATCCTCCGTGCTGGCTATTTCTAGCCCTCCACTTTTAAGGATTGCATTCTTGCTATCCGTTCATGTCATGAGTGCCAGATTTACCAACGGAAGATGCGTGCACCCCCTACTCCGTTGCACCCCGTTGTAACCATTGGCCCCTTTGCCAAATGGGGCATCGATTATGTGACCTGTAACCCTCGCTCAGTCGGGGGGCATGGGTACATCATCGTTGCTGTTGATTATTTCACGAAATGGGCCAAGGCGATGCCTACATTGTCAAAAGATGGTCACACCGCAGCGCAGTTCTTGTTCAATCATGTTATTTCACAGTTCGGAGTGCCCCAAGCCATCGTCACTGATCACAGAAAACATTTTCGTACTCACATGATGGCCGAGTTAACAACCCAGTTGGGCCTTAGGCATGATAGTTCGACCCCATACTATCCTCAAGAAAATGGTCAAGTGGAAGCTGTGAACAAGGTTTTGGTCACGATGCTTCAAAGAACTGTTGGCATGCATAAATCTAATTGGCATATGATGTTGTTCTCCGGTTTGTGGGCCTACCGTACCTCCGTTAAGGACGCCACCGATTTCACTCCTTTTAAGTTAGTTTACGGACTGGAGGCGACCCTTCCTATTGAGTGTGAGATCCCTTCATTGAAGATAACTGTCGAGTTACTCCCTGATACTACTCTGGTAGAAGAGCGACTTCTTTACTTAGAACGGTTGGATGAGACTCGTCGTCTAGCCTCCCTAGCTATTGAAGCTCAAAAGAAGCGAGTGAAAACTCACTTCGATAACACTGCTAATGCCCGCTCTTTCATTGAGGGAGACCTAGTATTACTCTACGATCAAGCTAACGATAAGCTGGGGGTAGGAAAACTCGAGCCTATGTGGCATGGGCCCTACATTGTGAAAAGAGTTTTACAAAAAGCTGCCTGTGAGCTTATAGATTATGAAGGTAATCCCCTGGATAGGCCCCGAAATGGGCTTTATGTCAAAAAATATTATGCATGAGTCCAGGTACTCTCTCTTTTTTGTACATACGTATGCTTTCAGCAGTGTGTTGTGTGTGCGTGTTTATTTAGTTTTTATTTTGGTAATGTCGGCGTGATTTCCACTTATTATGTCTTTTGCTTCTTGAACAGATGTCTGGATCGCCTTACATTGGTTTCGCTGATGGTGCTTCCCGCAGTACTCGCAACTTGTCATCTGCGGCATGGGTGATCTACGATCCTCATGGTGAGTTAGTAGATATTCAAGGGGGGTGTCTGGGTTGTACAACGAACAATGTTGCTGAATATAGTGCTGTGATTGAATTATTAGCTGAGGCGATTAACCTCGGCATTCGCACATTGGTTGTAAACTTGGATTCTCAACTTGTAGTGCACCAACTCAACAGACGTTATTCCGTCAGAGATCATCAGATTTTAAGGTTATATTTACGTGTTAAGTTATTAGAAAGGGATTTTGATTTCATTACTTATCAACATATTTCAAGACGACTTAATACGTTAACCGATGCATTAGCTAATTATGTATTGGACAGACATTTCCATAATATGTGAATCAACATAATACAAGAAGCATAAAATACAATAGACAATAAAAACATGTATATATATATATCGTGTGGCGCACCGAGGCACTCAAAAAATAAGTGTACATGTCTGGATAGAGCCTGTGTTCTCCGTACATCTGAGACACATGTCTCTCAAAAATCACCAGTAGGGAATAAAGACCTAGATATCTACTGTGGTGGGTTGTGCTCCCTATAGGTCACAGCCGCTCATGCCACCCGCCTCAAAAGGCAGTGCATCCTAGGTTCTACCCCCACTGTATGGATCTGAGACGCTATGGGGACCTCCTCTATCCCCTGGTAGTATGGTATCCCAATCAGCAAGCCCTCGAGGTTCCACATCACAGTCTCCATCGTGTCATCTCCCGGAGGAGCCATGGCTAGAGCTCTAATGCCCTGTGCATCCCTCCGCGCCTCCGGGGCCAAGCCAAGGGGTCTCGCTGGTCCCACATCTGCATACCATAGCGTTTGTCATTAGGACATGTACATGAAAAAATAAAAAAAACATCATAAAAATAAAAAATCAAAAAATGAGATCAAGTGTCTTACCACCGTCATCCCACTGCTCTCCACTAGGCAGCGGCATGTCTGGGTCTCCACGGAAGTCTATGCCGACATATGGCCAGTCCTCCATAAAAATAGTCTACCTCTCCAACCACTCTCGGAAGTATACTCCCCATGCCACTAGTCGACCGCCACCTCCTCGTGGCATGACTTGGCCCCATTGTGTGGCCCTCGTCTCTCGAGGGACCCTAGGTGGGTCCAAGACCATATCCTATAGCTGTAATGCCGGCACCCACTCCAGCATGAGCGGGACTAAGATCGACCCGTAACCAAACTGCTTCGACTCACCTCAACGGCAGTTGGTCAGTTGTCTCTTCATGCTTGTTGTTACTGCTGCTACCCAGTTGAATATGGTTGGGTTCAAACATTCGAGAGCCAATCAGAGATGGGCCTTTGAGGCCTCGTGATTGGCCAAGGAGCCCGCTGTCGGAGTCACCATGAAGAGTATAGTCCGAAGGATGATGTCCTCCACCGTAGGAATTGCCACCTTCCCACTCCGTGTCTTGCGTGCCCGTGGGCACACCTGGGCCATTAACATATCTAGAGTGTCACCGCCGGGTCGCTGCCCCTCCAGAATAGGCATCTCACCTCGGCGTGACAACCCGGTCAAGAAATAGATATCAGTATAATCAAACTCGATATCGTGGCCTTGGATCATAAATTTCCCATTAGTGGGATTCCAGGCCCTGATTAAGAACTCCAGAAGGTCAGGCTGTGCTCGCAGGCGCGGGGTTAGGATGAATTTGAGCAACCCGCACGCCCGAATTGCATTTCGGCACCCAGCATCGGCAAAAGCCGCTATATCCTCGTTATCATGAGCGCGTTCTTGCCAAACGAACGCCATTATACCCTACATAGTCAAAAAGTCTCATTAGGGCCCTGTTCATAAAATTTCATACGTCCATTTGTTAAAAATTTTGTTGTGCGGCGTCAGCGCGGCTATTTTTAAAATAGTCGCACTGATAATGGCGCCCTGTGTTGATTTTTCCCGGGTCAGCATGGAAGCACATCACTTTTCCGCGCTGATCCGGGAGTGGTTAGTGGAAATATTTCTCGATCAGCGCAGACCCGATAGGGAAATCCGCATTGACCGAGAGTGGAATGGACTTCAAAAAATCCACCCAAACCACCACTTCCCACCGTTAGAAAGCAGTAAAAAGACTTCAAAATGGAGCATAAGGGGAGATGAACCTACCTGGTACAGGCTGCAGGACCTTCGATGCACGTACGGGGTGGAATTTGGCTCGTCAATCTCACAGCTCCAAAGCTCCAAATGGTAACAATGGTAAAAATTTTTGGTTTACCCTCCTATTTATGGTAAATTTTGGAAATTAAATATTATTTTTATCCATATGGGTTTTTAATAGTGGTTTTTTACCATATGCTTGGTTCCAATGTAGTTTTACTATGTTTTTATGCATGCTATCTATATTATTTCGGACAGGTTTACGCGTGCGGTGTTCCTTGTGTAGATTATCATGCTGGTGGAATTACGACGGTTTTATACACACTTGGTTCTGAAAAAACGGCTTTAAGATCTTTTTTGACGTGAAATAAGAAAAGATAGCCGAGTCTCCCTCTCAACTCGTCAAAAGAAATGAGAGGCGGTCATCTTTTAAAGATCTTTTTTCGACCGTTTAAACTTAAAAAAGATCGCTGGATTTTTGTCGTTTCAAATTCGTTAATGGTCATGAAGTGACGTGGTTTTGATCACTTTTTTACTTTTTTGGGTCAAAGTCACTACTTACGAAAAGTACTCCTCGATCGTAATGGCCGGGTGGTTCTTTCGAGCATAGTTTTATACTTTTTCAGGCTCGCGAGACACAACTTTACGAAAAAGGACACCCCTGGAGTTTTCTTTTCGCTGCCTTTTCAAACTCTCTAAATATGAAAAGACGCTGAGTTCTTCCTTTGTCAGACTCGTTAAAACTTTAATGGCATCGGGTTCCGTCATGATGACACCTCTCAAGCATATGCTATCCCCGTCACGCTTTCCATCCAAAAATAACCGGGGTACTCGCCAGAAATGGTGGGGGAATAAAGGAACCATAGTCATTGTCGTGTCGACAGTATGTCGCTCTTGAACATGGCACTTGTTTGCATTCATGTTTGGGTAGGGACATCTCATCTTGTTTCACACTTGCCTCCGTGGGTTTGGGTTATCCTGTTTGACCATTCATCTGCTCATCGCCTTGTCACCATGACCCCTGATCATTTGACGTCAAATACTGCCAAATCCGTTGTCGTGCCGCCGATATGTTCAAGAGAAGTTGACCTCTGCAGAATACTCAACCTCCCTCTGATATCTCACACAAAACATTTTGTCCCTCTCTGTCTCGTGTCGATGATGTGGGAAACATTATGGCCCACCTTCCATCAAGATCACTTCCTGTCGACTTCAGCTCATTATCCAGGAAGATGACCTAGAGACTCCCTTCAGGTGCCTCAATGGCAGGTTCTTCATGTTCGACACGAGGTTTTTGTCATTGGCCTCCGATCGAATGATTCTACGGGTGTTCGATGCCGGCTCACTGATTCACACGCCATGGATTGTACCTATAGTACCTTGAGAACCATTGTCATTATTGGTGGTACCTCTCGCGTCTCTTAACAGTTTTCATCATTGACTGGTAATCAGACGATGTTCTCGCATGTTCGACTTCGACTCCCATATTCGCATGCTTGAACTTGTACTTTGTTCGGGTCGAGTTGGAGCGCAAGACCCCAGATTTTGTATATTGAGATCCGGGCTGCATTTTGTGGATTATTGTAATCACTACATGGCTCATTCATTGGATGGCTGTGACCATGCCTGAGTCCATTCATTGATCCTCATCGGATGGCTGCATCCATACCTGGGATCTAGATTTTTTTTGTACTCTCTTATGGATGGCTGCGCCCATACCATGTACATCATGTATTTGAGCTATCAGTTGTACTGTGTGCAGGTTATTCTTGGTGGTGTTCTAGTTCGGCTAGTTCCGTAAAGCATTTCACCCCTCCCACTCTCTCGAGCTTCATGCTTTAGGGGGCATCTGTTACACAATAATTTGTCACTGTCTCCCTGTCAGTCTCCCTACTGTGACATGAGACCAAATTCATCATGCTCATGCTCTCTAATGTGTCCAAATGACCCACTTTGTCAAAGTTTCCTCTATCATCGCAACTGTTGTAAAAATAAACACGCTGATGAGCGCTCCTAAACAGACTCAATGCGCTGCCAGTGCGGAAGCACACGACTTTCCCGCACTGGTCGAATTTCATGTGACAGCGCGCTGATTCCTTATATCTGATCGCGTTGATATGGATTTCCTTGTTATTCAACAACGATGACATCGCTCCAGTGCAGTTATGTACCCGCGATGATCCAGTTTGGGCGAGTTTGTTCTAACAGCCGACCTTCCAGATGACTCCAGACCTGGTTATTGGCCTTGTAAATGTCGCCCTCCCTTCTCTGGCATGTCTGTTTCGTCATTTGAGCCACCTTCCTTGGAGATAAGCTCATCCTCACACCATTCTGGAGACTCCTTCTCTATTAAGCCTCCACATGGCCATGAGCTACTAGTTGAATTGATTGTGTTTAGAGCAATTGTGATAATGTGTAAGCCTGATAGGAGCTAGTGTGTAAGTGGGGATTGTTATGTGCTTAAGAAAGGTGTGAAGTGTTTCATATTGTGAAAAACTTGTGTGAGAGAGAGAGTTGCGTGGGATATCTACTTCAAGGGTGAATGCTTGAAGGACTTGCTGGCTGGACCCAACCAAAGGAGGATTTGACGTCAGAACTTGGTTGTATTATCTTTTGTTTTATCAATAATAATAGACAACTATCATTATGGTTCCACTCATGTATCTTTGATTATGATGTTTGAGTCGTATCTTTTCTGACTGATACATAGTTGCATTTCCCAGATTTTATGCTTGTATTTGTCTTGTCCTTTGCTTGTGCAGGTGTATGTTCACGGAGATCGTGAGGATTGCGACCAGCTGAAGTGAAAGAACGGAAGTGACAACCATTCTACGAATATAAGCGATGGATTCGAGGTAGGCTCTCACCTTGGCCTTTATTTTGTAATTCAGAACCTGCGTGTTAGCATTGCTTGATTGTTGCTAGACCTTAGTTTGGCTAGAGGGATCGCCTTTGTCCGCAGAGGGGATTTACCTACACAACACCGAGTATGTGGGATTGTGTATATTGGGAATGATACAACCGATTGCATCTGTTAGACACTTGAGGGAAACTCTCTCACTGTATGGTTTTATTAGGAACAACCAATAGGTGTCCCAAGTTAAACTTTGAATACCTGCAATTAACCTTCCATACTTTTCCAACTCCTGATAACATGATTGCTCCAATGTTTTAGCCGATAGCAATTTACCTGAGGATTCATGCTTGTTTTGTGTAGGGTTCTGTCTCCATTCCCGAATAGGTGCTGATTCAGTTTCATTTTCATCTCTGAACTTCTCCAGAAATGCTTTGTTATCCTTCTTCTGTGGTTCAGGGAAATGGTACATTTGTCTCAAATCATTAGGTTGAAACGAACCGAAGACTCTCTCGTAGATTGTGCAGAATGTTTTATTTGTAACAGGGATTTCCTCAACTGCCCACCTCACTACATTTGTATACAGAAGAATTTTCTCTCGAGCCGCTATTCGGTGTAAGTAGGAATCGGCTAAATCCTTTAGGGCAGCTTCTGACTTTCGGGTTGAACCTGCTGTAGCTTGTACTGATACTGTTTCAGGTTCTTCAGCTTCAACTAGATTGTAGATGCTTTGCCAGCTAGTGTTGCCGAGGCCAAGATAGGTAGTGTCTGAAATCAATCCTTTTTTACTTGGTCCTGAATCAGCGGTAGATTGTCCTGTCATTGCGGGAGCTGAAGCTACTCCAAATCTTTGGGATTTCTTCCCCATTTGGCTTAAATTGGTTGCTTCGGAGGAGCTCTACGCAGGAGATAAAATGATCGTAATATAGAGAATAGGTGGTGCGAACCAAGTATGAAAGAGTTATATCAATCAATGAATAATGAAGGATTAAAATAATACTACAACGGATACAATCTCTGAAGAGATTTTGGCATAACTGCTCCATTAATTGGCCACTTAATCTTGTCAATCATTTAAATGCTCATCATGTCGTTTATTCACCAAATAATTCATTTAAGCGTGGCTTTCATTTTTTGGTGGTTAATCACAAGTGAATCGCTGTCAGGAATAGAAAGGCTTTTAATAATAACATAATATACTCAAGCCTTTTCAATCGTTTTTGAAATTCGAGCTTAGCTCTATCGCAATCAGAATCGGAGAAATGCTCGAGTAGTTACATTTGTGTTATTGCAAAATCCCCGATCCCCAATGGCAATAAAGCTAATTCACATCGGGAGTTTTAGAAGGGTGCCTTTAATGTGTGTATGCTATATTCCCCGATCACCGATAGCGATATCGCATCAGAGAATAGAGAGAGGGCCTTTTGTTACACTCGCTTACCTTTCCCGATATCCGATAGTTATTCACTTGTCGGATCGGGGCAAACCAATGGGCCTTTTTGTTATGCATTCTTTGTTGTTGCGATATACGATCTTGCGATCGCTTTATCGCAATAATAAAGAATTATGTATTTATTTTATAAGACCGATTTATGTTTATTCAAAAGGTTTATAGTGTATTGTTTCTTTCAGACCTTTTGAGGAATGATGAGTTGATACCAATTTTAAACATAAATTTAAAAGGGACCCATTTCATATTATAGTTGAAGGTAAAATTTTATGAAATGGTGGGGTTGTTGTACAGCACAACAATTGGCTGTTCGCTGGGAGAAACATTTATCTATGAGAAATGTTGAAATACTTAGACTTTCTTTATATATAAATCTTATCAAAGAGGAAAATTCTAATATAACTAGGTATACATACATTCTGAATCTAATAAGAGATATTTTTGCTAATTCCTTCTCTTGTTAAAATTAAATACATTCTAAGTTTTAAATTGGCCTTTATTGGTTGATAATGATAAAACAAAGAACCTTTCCAAATTAGCTTTTTTAATGACTCCTTTGTCATAGGTAGAGCCTCTGCTGCCAACAAACGTTCATAGTCTCGACAGGGATACCTTTTAACCATTTGATTGTCCATTATCCCATCCATTTTAGAGTATAATTAAAAGAATGAATCCAAAAATATGCTTTCATATTTTGTATTTATTTTTCTTTTTATTATTTTGCAAGATAAAAATCCATTGTCTTGGTTTGGTGGCCAGCTGTTTGAAAATGCCATTAACTGGTTGTAATTTAACTGAACAAACTGGCTCGTGATGAGACCCCTTGTCTTATGATTGTAAGCCATTACCCTGTTTTGGTATGCAGTATTGGTAATGTCAGTTAAACTATTTTCCAATGATCATAGTAAGAAAGCTTGTAATAAGACCCCTTATCTTTTATATGAAGTATATTTTAGAATTACACTCTTAAGTAATCATAAACTTTGATGAATGGGATGGACAATTTTCTCCTTAAGAGAGCATGGATTACAGGGTAAGAGTTGAAGATGCTAAAATTGAATTAGTTTCTGTTTTGATATTGATAACCGTTTTGTGGCCATTTGAAAACATTAAAATGATTTACAGTAGTTCTAAATCTCGAGAAGATTTCACAAAAATGAAATGGGGTTTGAGAATCTGAATATACCTAATTTCCTCGAAATTTTCCTTTTGTTTAAGGTTTCTATTTTAAAAGTAAATATCAAAACTACTTATTTTGAGCAACTTTTTCAATATAGCAAAGGCCAGTGGGAGATATCTTACAACTTTATTTCCCAATAATCCTAAAAACTATGAACACAAATTCTGCTGAAAATTGAATATTTACAAAAGGAGAAGGGGTTACCTCCTCAATTGAAGAATTTTTTCAAGATAAGGCCATTAACAGGAAGAGAATCCCTCTTACCTAATAGATCTTGCAATATGAAAGTAGAATGGCCTATCTTTTCATTGATTTGAAATGGTCCAAGCCACATTTTCTGGAACTTAGTGTGTTTTCCTTTATCCTCATGGGATTTATCCCATTTCAAAACTAGATCACCAACTTGTAATTGTTTTGAACTGGATGAAGTTGAATCAAAAGATGACTTGATAATTTGCTGATGTTTTGCATGAATAATTTTGGCCTTTTCTCTTTCTTCTTCTAATTTTAAGATTTGATCGTGTCTTAGTTGAATAGAAGATGGGGGCTTTCTTCAATAAACTCTACTAAGGCTAGAGAAGGAAGCAATAGATTGGTTGGTAGAACTGCTTCTTTCCCATATACAAGATTAAATGGAGAAGTACCTATGGAAGCCTTCTATGTTATTCTATCAGCCCATAGTGCAAATATCAAAGATTTATGCCAGTTTTTATGATTATGCTCAATAGTCCGCTTAATAATTTTGACTAGATTTTTATTTGTAGATTTTTCTAAACCATTACCCTAAGGATAGTAATTTGCAGAATATTTCAATTTAAATCCTCTTTTAATAGTGAAATCAAGCATATAATTTCCAGAGAAATAAGATGCATTACCGAAAACAAGAGGGTTTGGGACACCAAACCTGGTAATGATGAATTGATCTATAAACTCTATAATTACTTCAGAGTTTGTTGTCTTTAAAGGAATTGCTTCAACTCACTTAGTAAAGTAATTAGTAGCAGTAAGGATATGCTTATGTTGTTTGGATGACTGTGGAGTTATTTCCCCAATGATATCCAATCCCCATTGCTCGAAAGGTTGATCAATGTTAACTGGTTGCAAAGGGAAAGCTGGTTTTCTTTGTCTTCCACTGGAGATTTGACAACTTCGGCATTTCCTTACGTATTCATGAGTATCTCTGAATAGGGTGGGCCAATAATATCCAACATGAATGATTTTTTGGGCTGTTGTATCAGCTCCAAAATGTCCTCCTGTTGGTCCGTCATGTAGCTCCTGAAAAACCTTTTGCGCTTCAGGTTTTTCTAGGCATCTTAATAAAATTGAATCATAATTTCGCCTTAAAAGTAGAACATCTACAATTATGAAGTTTTTTGCTTTTAATCTAATGGCACGTTTGTTTTTATAGTAAAGATTAGGAGGTTCATATCCATTTTTTAAATAGAAGATCAAGTCTGCATATTGTGATTCAGGATCAATGATACTTATCTGATTGATTTCTTCAGTGTGTTCTGTATCCTCTAATTCTTGAATGTTGGTGGATGCTCTTGCTAATAACCTGCAAAAACCTTCGCCTCTGACAATCTTTGCTGGCTTAATTTCCAAGTCATATTCTTGTAATGCTGTGACCCAATTCGCCCTTTTTTATCCTAATTCCCTTTGGATTAGTAATTGTCTTACTGCTGAAAAAGGAACTATAACTTTTGTATGGGCTTTTAAAAGGAAGGGTCTGTAGTGTTTGACAGCTTTGTACACAACAAAGGCTTGTTTTTCAACTTCTGAATAATTAAGTTGAGAACCTTGAAGATTCGAACTATAAAATGAAATTGGTGCTTCCAAGTTATGATCATTAATATGAGTGAGTACTGCTGCATACGTTGAAGTGGATGCGAGAGTATATAGTATGAAATGATTTGAAAAATTAGGAGTGTTTAAAGCAGGGGCATTGATTATTGATTGTTTGATAGAGTCAAATGCTTCTTTTTCTACAGATCCCCACCTAAACACCGAATTTTTCTTAATCATGGTTTGCAATGGTAAACTAATCTGGGAAAAATCGGGAACAAATCTTTTAACAAAGTTAATTTGACCTAAAAATGATTGCATGGATTTTTTGTTATGAGGGAATGGAATTTAAGAAATCTCTTTAATTCTATCCAGATCAATATAAATACCATCTTTGGAAACAATGAAGCCCAAGAGCTTTCCTTGATTAAGAGCGAAGAATGATTTTTTGGGATTGAGTGAAATACCATACCTTCTACAACGTTCAAAGATTTGATTTAAATCATGTAAATGATTAGATATTTTCTTGGAGAATAAAGTAATATCATCTAAATAGACAACTACTGTTTTATTGATCAATCCTTTGAAGGCTATATCCATTGCTCTTTGGAATGTAGCTCCTGCGTTGATAAGTCCAAAAGGCATTTTTTGGTAAGCATAAGTTCCCTATTTTGTTCTGAAGGTAGTTTTGAGTTTGTCATCAGGATGGACCAAAATTTGGTTATATCCTGAAAAACCATCTACAAAGGACATTAACTCAGAACCTGCTACTGAATGGAGTATCTGCTCCATGGTGTGTAATGGGAAATTATCTTTTTGGCTTGCTTTATTAAGATTTATGAAATCTATGGAAATCCTGATGTCACCATTTTTCTTTCTAACAGGCACCATATTGGAGACCCAGTTTGAATGTCGGACAGGAAAAATGATCTTAGCTTTCAAGAGTTTATTGAGTTCGGATTTTATTTGACTCTCTAAGTTAGGATGAATTTTCCTCAACTTCTGTTGGACTGGCTTTTGTTCAAAAAGCATTGGAATGTTGTGCTGAATGATTGATGTGTTGTATGTTTTTAAATCGTCATATTTCCAAGCGAAGGCATGTTTATTTTTTCTTAATAACCTAATGAATGTTGTTCTTTCTTCCACAGAAAGTCCTAATCCCAAATTGATGTTTTGAGGGTTTTGCTCAGTACCTAGGTTTATCAATTCAAATCTTAAAGTGGAACTTTGGAGATTTGAATTGGTTACCTGTTTAAACCTGTCTTTAATATCATAGAGATCCTCTAGTTTAACCACTAGTTTCGGTATTGAGTTTTCTTCCTGCTTTTCCTTCATTTGAAGGTCATGATCGCTTTCATCAATGATTTGATCATCGTAGGACTTGTTGGAAGTCAAGAAATTTAAAATGTCTTCATCATGATTGAATACTCGCCAATTGGTGATATTGTCAAGAATTGATGGTCTAAAAATTAACTCTACTGAAAATCTGTTTGGGCTGTAATCCTCGGAAGGTAGGAGTTTAGAAGCAACATTGGCTAGCAATTCAGCTGCTGCATTCTGGGATCTAGGGATAGGAGAAATATTGAATGCTAAAAATTGAGATATAAGTTCCTGGACCAAAGACTGATAGTGCTTGAGGTGACTAGAAAGGCAGTGAATTGTATTTCTAACTTGTTTTATGACAATCTCTGAATCACCAAACAATTTAAAATATTGAACTTTAAGACCAATAGCTTTATATAGTCCTTGAACTAAGGCCTCATACTCAGCTGTATTATTTGTGCATTCGAATTCCAACCTACATGACAACATAGTTTTTTCTCCCTTAGGGCTAACTAAAATACACCCTACTCCTGAACCTTCACTGGATTTAGACCCATCAAAATATAGTGACCAAAATAAATAATTATCAACAATTTTATATACAATGTTCTCAGCAATATTAACACATCTTGATCTATCGGTTTGTGAAATTTTTTCAATTTGGGATGTGAAATTATTCGCTGAGAAAGGAGATGGTTGGGAAGTATAATTGCCAAAGAATGATTCAGAAGAGTAATTCCCCAAAATATTATTATTAAATGCTATTGGTTGATTCTCCTGTTCAAATTCAGTGACAGTATGGGTCATATGTTTCTACCGATCGATTTTGATTTGATTTGGCTTTCCCTTATATGGTAGCCACATATGGGACTAATCGGTAGAAATATAACCATGGAGTTTCTCAGACCAATCCCTACTCAAGATTAAACCATAAAATTCAGGTATATCGGCAATTAAGATATCAATTCTTTGAACTACTAGTGGATCAGCTGATAACTTGATAGTTACAGAGTTGATTTCCCCTAAAACCTGGACCTTAGTTCTATCCAACTTCACAATATGAATCACAAACTTTTGGGGTTCAATGTTCAGTTTGGAACAAACTGAAGCTGGCATTATATTAGAGGATGCCCCTGAGTCAATCAAACAATTGTGTAGGTTTCGATTATAGATCTCATAGGTTAAGAGGAAAGGGGGAGTATGGAAATTTGATCTGTCTTTGATTAAAATCGTATCAGTAGCTTCAATTCTACTAGAAGGTGGTTGACCTGAATCATTTGAAGATTTAGCACTAGGAGGAGCCGAAGAAGGTACTGCATTTAGTTCCTTAAGAAGCAATTTCTGTTGATGTTTTAATTTGCTAAGTTCAAACATGGTAATGTTTGCCTTTGTCTTCTTCATATCATCAATAATATTGTAATCCATTGAATCCTATACTACCAACGTTTTAGATGTTGAAGGTATATTTGAGGATGATGGTTGATTTTGAGGTAATGTTGCGGCCGACTTATTTGTGGGTACCTTTTCCTTTGTAGAGTAGTATCTGCACTTATTTTCTTTGAAATTGCCTGAACAGGTTCAGGGGTACCTTTACTCCTGGTAGTCACAGGGAAAGCTTCTTGTTCATTTTCCGTGTCGAAGTTAGGTAATATGAAGTCCCACATTCCATGAAATTCGACAACCTCCTCTTCTTCAGGTTCATCAGATGGTGAAATTGTTTCATCTTCTTCTTCCTCTTCACGATCTGAGTCTGCATTAGATATAACATTTGGTGGTTTTGACTCAGGTTTCTTAAAATTCTTAAATGGTTTCTTTGTTGAAGTTTTCTGCTACTTGTTTTTTGATTTCAACCATTTCATTTGACATTGTTTTGAGGACCTTTTGTACACCCTCCATATCACATGGATCTTTAGGGGTTTTCTTCTTTGAATCATCTTTAAAAGAAACTTTTTTGGATTTCCTATCTTCAAGAGCAACTTTATTTTCTAAGGCAATAATGCGTTTCTCTACAGCAAGCGCTTCTTTCATGTTTTCGGCTAAAGTTAGTTTTGTAGCCCTATCTACAAAAATGGCTATATTTGAAGGTAGGGCTGTTATATACCACTCGCTTCTGATTTGCTCACTTGGCTTGGAATCGGTCGGGATTTTATTCAAGAGTTTATTGAATCGGGAGTTAAACTCCTTGATAGGTTCTCTAGATTCATTCCTTAGATTTGAAAGATCATTAATTAGTGTCGCTAAAGATCTATCATCGCCATACTTAGTGAAAAACTGCTCCTGAAAGATGTTCCAGCTGGTAATGGATCCAGAGGGTAAGGAAAAATACCAAGACCCAGCTGATCCCTGTAAAGTGTAGGGGAAAAGCCTAACAACAAAATCTTCTTCTGTCACTCCTTTTAGATTAATTGATAACATGAAATTGTTAGTATGTTCTTCGGCTAATGTTCCAGCATCTGGATTAAATTTTGGTAACCATTTCTCAGGATAATCAGGTAATGGATGTAATGGTACAGGCATAGTGACTACACCAGGATTATTCCATGGATTTTGAGCCATCTTAGAAGTAACAACAATTTCTGATGAAGTTCCAGGTGTTTGGGGAGGAGTTGGTATTGAAGATTGAATAGATTGTGATGTTGAAGTTGGTGATCCCTGCTGAACAACAATATGTAATGGGGGAGTGGATGTTTGACTTCACACTGGAGAAGATGAGATGGATTATGATGAAGAAAAGGTCTCACTAGCAGATCCTTTAATGTTCTTTTTAGCCTTTTTCCTTTTCGGTAAAGGAAACTCAGTAGGTTCAATACCGAGTTTTCCGCTTTGAAGTCTGGTGAGAGGGCGAGGTAGATTGAATTGCGAAGTATCACTGCCTTGAGATACTTCAGATTTCTGAGGTGATATGGAAAAGCTTTGAAGTTTCTGGATGAGAGACTGAACTTCAGGAGACTCAGGACTTAATCATTCTGAAGTATGATGGGATTGAGTAGTGGTAGTTGATTTCTCTTCTTCTCGTTTGGATACTGGTGTTTCAGAATGCAAACGGGAGGTCCGAGGTGAGGTGGAGGGATATTTACTCTCAGAATGGTCTATATATTTTGATTTACTCACCATTCATAGTTCATGCCGTCCTTCTAGTGCCAAAAATATTGATGCCTCGAAAATCATTGCAAAAACATCGGGGAAAACCACCCGGCCCGGACCTTAATGCAGCTCCTTTTCCGTTTGGTATGGTGGATTCAACTGGAGATAATGGGACCAGTTTCCCAATGAATAAAAAGGGGATGGATGAGTGATTGGTTTTCTAATAGGTGGTAATGGATGAATGACTTAATCTAAAAAATGAAAGTACAAATAACTATCCTATCTCAGGAAATTTCTATTCTTAAGTGCAATGTTTGATAATCTATGTTCATAAATAAGCATATAGATGACTTTATTTGATAAACAAAGACATTCATTTATATAATAATTGCTTTGTTCAAATAGTTGAACAAAGTAATTAATAAAACATTGTTACACTTGTCTTTTATATATTACTGATACATGTATGACTAAAAGAAAAACATCCTTTAAACATCCAATAGTGAAAAATATAAAGAATGATGTTGAAACACATACATATATTCAATAATAGCAAGAGTAATCAAAGAACAATTCACATAAAAAGAATGAATTCAGATCATATATAGTAGTACCATATGCGCTGCAAATCATTCCCAATATCAATCGCAATTTGAATTCCTTCTTTCAACTCAGAGATACTTTCATATAAAGACAATAGTGCACATCCACATAAAAGCTTTGTTGTAAAAAATTGGAATAATTGGCCCAATATTTATAAAAAATATACCTGAAGTACAGTAGTGCAACTTCCAGGTTTGAGTCTTATACAAAAACTGAGGACCCTTTCTAAATGCATGAAAGGGTCTATAAATACCTAATTAAACTAACTAACTACAAAATTAAAATGCTATTTAATTGGTACAACTGGATCTTGAATATCTTCTCCATAGCAAGTTGGTAGTCGGCAACATGATTCATCACTCTGGCTGTTTTCCCTTTGATCTGAGTTGGCATATCTCTAGCATCGGTTCCACTTCTTGAGGGCGGCTGAGACAAGAATGGAGCTGAGCCGAGTATGTGGCATCATGTATATCAGGAATGATACAACTGATTGCATCTGTTAGACACTTGAGGGTGGCTCTCTGGCTGTATGGTATTACTAGGAACAACCAATATGTGTCGCAAGTTAAACTTTGAATACCTGCAATTAACCTTCCATTATTTTCCAGCTCCTGATAACATGATTGCTCCAATGTTTTAGCTGATAGAAATTTACCCGAGGATTCATGCTTGTGTCTTGCGGGGTTCTGTCTCCATCCTTGAATAGGTGCTGATTCAGTTTCATTTTCATCTCTGAACTTCTCCAAAAATGCTTTGTTATGCTTCTTCTGTGGTTCAGGCAAATGGTACATTTGTCTCAAATCATTAGGTTGAAACAAACCGAAGACTCTCCCGTCGATTGTGCAGAATGTTCTATTTGTAACAGGGATTTCCTCAACTGCCCACCTCACTACATCTGTATACGGAAGAATTTTCTCTCGAGCCGCTATTCGGTGTAAGTAGGAATTGGCTAAATCCTTTAGGGTAGCTTCTGACTTTCGGGTTGAACCTACTGTAGCTTGTACTGATACTGTTTCAGGCTCTTTAGCTTCAACTAGATTGTAGATTCTTTGCCAGCTAGTGTTGCCGAGGCCAAGACAGGTAGTGTCTGAAATCAATCCTTTTTTACTTGGTCCTGGATCGGCGGTAGATTGTCCTGTCACTGCGGGAGCTGAAGCTACTCCAAATCTTTTGGATTTCATCCCCATTTGGCTTAAATTGGTTGCTTCAGAGGAGCTCTGCGTAGGAGATAAAATGAACGTAATAAAAAGAATAGGTGTTGCGAACCAAGTATGAAAGAGTTATATCAATCAATGAATAATGAAGGATTAAAATAATACTGTCGCGGGTACAATCTTTGAAGAGATTTTGGGATAACTGCTCCATTAATTGGCCACTTAATCCTGTCAATCATTTAAATGCTCATCATGTCGTTTATTCGCCGAATAATTCATTTAACTGTGGCTTTGATTTTTTGGCGGTTAATCACAAGTGAATCGGTGTCGGGAATAGAAAGGCTTTTAATAATAATCTAACATAATATACTCAAGCCTTTTCAATCTTTTCTGAAATTCGAGCTTAGCTTTATCACAATCGGAATCGGAGAAATGCTCGAGTAGTTACATTTGTGTTATTGCAAAGTCCCCGATCCCCGATGGCGATAAAGCTAATTCGCATCGGGAGTTTTAGAAGGGTGCCTTTAATGTGTGTATGCTATATTCCCCGATCACCGATAGCGATATTGCATCGGGGAAAAGAGAGAGGGCCTTTTGTTACACTCGCTTACCTTTCCCGATATCCGATAGTTATTCACTTGCCGGATCTGGGCAAACCAATGGGCCTTTTTGTTATGCATTCTTTGTTGTTGCGATATGCGATCTTGCGATCGCTTTATCACAATAATAAAGAATTATCTATTTATTTTATAAGACCGATTTATGTTTATTCAAAAGGTTTATAGTGTATTTTTTCTTTTGGACCTTTTGAGGAATGATGAGTTGATACCAATTTTATTCATAAATTTAAAAGGGACCCATTTCATATTATAGTTGAAGGTAAAATTTTATGAAATGGGGGGGTTGTTGTACAACACAACACTTCAATAGTCCTTTATCAAGGCAGAATCAAGAAAATACATGGATTTGTATACACAAGGGGTAGATCTGGTTAATCTCAAGAGAAATGTCTGATTCTAGTGGCCGACAAAGAACAATAGGAAACCTTAATATTGGCATTGTAGTAACATGAAGAGGAGGAAAGAAAGAAGGGAATTCGATGCAGAGGGATGGATACAACACAAAATCTTGGGCATCAATCTTCAACAGAAGTATGAAATAATGAGGAGGTTGAATGGTAGGAATTGTGGAGCGCGAATTAAGGTTTCATACCCTATACCTCATGGACACACTTTTCACTAATAAGCATAAGTAAATATGTGCTCATAAAGGTAATGTAAGCTATAAAATAACACATGTAAATCTTTAATTAACAAAAGGACTATTAATACTTAATAACCTACATATAACCATGAGAGAGTGAAGCTGTTAACTTCATTACACAATTTCAGTAGAAGAGAAACATACATGAAGTGAAATAAAAAGAGGAAAACATAATGCTCATTTCTTTGATAGGAATCAACAAAATAGTTTCATTAATCCTCAAATACCGAGTCCAAATTACTAGTCCATATACATTCAACACTTATTGCTCAAATCCCTCATGAACAGGAAAATAGAACCAATGTGGAACCACAAAATTCAAGCCTCTTGCTTGCATAACTTGAGAACCTTTCTTAATTGTTTCTTCGCTCTTTTTATAAGGATAGGGGAAGATTTGAAAACAATTACAAAAATGTCTTAGCCTGAGCCCTAGTTGTATGACTGACTAGTTGTCTCAGAGTGCAAAGGATTTATCGCTCAAATAATTGTAACAAAATGATTCCTTTCTTTAAAATACAACATAACAAAATAACAAAAACAACATAACAAATCATGGGAAAACTTGAGTGATGATTCTAGCTAAATATCTCCATGCCACTTCCTTTGATGGCCTCTAATCAAGCCATGTATCTTCCACAATGTACCTCTTCCGTTACTCGACCGGTCTCCCTGTCGCTTTATGCCTGGACTGAATTAACTTCCCACTTTCTAGGGCTGGGAGGAATTAACAGTGGTGGCCTCTGTATTGCTCGGGAATCATAGCTGCTGACTCATCCATCCTTATAAACTTCCTGTATAGCACTATCAGAGCCTGATATGCTAGTAACATTGCAATAATGTTATACTAGAGATTCAGAATATTGGAACTTTATACTTAAAAAAATTACAAAATAGACGAGTTCCAATGTTCCTTGGGCCCCTTATGTTTTGCCCCTTTCAACATTTCCCTCCATAGGGCAATGATTGAAGGCTTGGGCTTAAGGGGGTAGGGCATTTTGTTCCTGTTCGAGGTTATTTTTCCTTTGTAAATATCTTAGCACCCAAGGTCCTTTAAGTTCTTCTTTAACCGTGTGCTTAGCCAAATATTGGAGCCCCTCAATTCAACAGTTTCTAATTAAGGTTTTACTTTGGGAGTTGCGACATGCTTGTTTCACCGATAACCCTCTGTTTTTAGCCCTAGCCCCACGCCTTTGGTTCTTTGAATCTTGTTGTGACTATGCACCAACCTTGTATCAGAGCCCCCTTATTGACCTTTTTTCAAGTGTCCACTTCTGTAAAGTGCCGATATCCATCAACCTTTGATATACGATTTCTGATGTGACGTCATCATTGCCACATGGCATTTCCTGAGTGGTGACAAGTGTCACTTGGATATGCCCCACAACACCCCTCAAAATTCCAAAACATATTGCCATGTGTCCTTCCATACCGCCACATCATGCTGACATCATCTGCCACATGTCCTTATCGGAGCCAATCCTATGCTGCAGTGCGTCATCATCAAATCCAATCCTATGGTGCCATGTGTCACTTATTGTAAGCTAATCCTTTTCTACCATGCATCATTTATCGGGACCAACCAGATGCTGCCATGCGTCTTACTGGAGGAGAGAGATAAGGGCGCATCCACCCTTGGTTTTGTAGGGAAATCCTTTGTAAACTTATTTTTAGGTCCCCTAATGATTTTATGCTATCGACACATTATAAAGCTCCACACGTTCAAGAGTTGTGATCCTTCGATTTTCGATGTGCCAATATTCTTGATGTTGCAATGTGTCGATTGTCAATCTTCGATATTGCCTGCTCCATTTGTGATCGTCGATATTGGACCTCGTCAATCTGCTTGTACTTTGTTATTTTGACCTCTGATGCTGCGACTTCCAATATATCTGACTTCTGATATGTGATACACTGATGTGCTATGATGCTCTGAATGTGATCACCAATTTCTAATGTTGCTTGACCTATGATATGCGATCTCCGATATTGGACCTCTGATATTCCTTCTCTCCTAAGGCTTTAATTCTTCAACTTCAGAAGACCATAAGTTTTGATCTAGGAGTCCATTTTTGGACTTTCACATATCATTGGAAAGCTTGTTTAGAGAAATTTCCAATAGAGAGGGTCAGATTCAGACTTTAAGTTCTTTTGAAACTTGGAATATGACTACAATATTTTTCTGTTCTTTTACACTCTTTTGACAACTGTAAACCTATTTTGCAGTACGTTACAACATTGTCTCCACTTAGGGACAGTGCCTTGCTAGCAAGGTATTGAGAACCTACAAAAATGGCTCAAAAGTATGTACAATGGGTGAGAAATGGACCTTTTAGTGTTGGAAGGAAAGCTTGAGGAATTTCCCATTTACAGGCATCTCAAACATTTCACCCTCCAAGTTTTCCAACAAAAACATATTGTTTCCCTTTGTCTCAACAATCCTGAAGGGTTCCAACAATAAGGGATCAAATTTGGCATGCTTCCCGTTGTCTTATCTTCTCACATCCCACCTCAAAACGAGATCCCCTGGCTGGAGAGCTTTCTCATTAGCCTTCTCACTAAACATAGATTTCATTTTCTGCTGGTAGTTGATTAACCTATGATTTAGATTGCTCTTTGTTCTCCTGGAGCTCCACTAGTTGATTTATCCTTCGAGTCAAGGAGTTTGGTTCTTCTTCAACATCTTGTAGCATCTTGGAAACCGACATAGCGAGATGTATAGGGAATATGGTTGCTTTCCCATAAACCAATTCAAAAGGATATTTCCTTGTCCATTTTATGGAGTGACCTTGTTAGCCCATAGGAAAAATTTTAGTTGGGAGTTCCAATTTCTCTGGTTTTCTACAGTTGTTTTCTTCAGGATCCTCACTACCCTCTTGTTGGAAGACTCAGCTAGTCCATTTCCCTGAGGATAGTAGGTAGTAGAGTGGCCAACTGTAATGTTTAATTTATGACAAAAGTTGTTAAATTTTGCAAACTTAAAAGCCTGAGTGTTATCAGTCACAATTTTCACAAGACGCCCAATCTTGGCTAGGATATTTTCCTCCAGAAATTTTATGGCCACAGTGTCAGTTGCATTTCTGGATGGGATTGTTTCCACCCATTTTGTGAAGTAGTCTATGGCTGTGAGTATTCACTTGTGTTGGCCATTGGAAGGGGGGTGTATCTCTCTGATAAAGTCCATTCCCCTCTGCCAGAAAGGATCTTCAATACAAACAAGGATTAAGGGGAGTGGTGATAATTTCTACTTCTGTTACGAAACCAGCTCACAAAAATATAGAAAAGATAGATCAACGCCTTATAATTTAGCCTCTTCGAGGGGGCAACCTCCTTTACATTACATAAATGAACAATTCTTGGATGATACAAATGACAAGACCTCCCTTCTATATATAGGAGTCTAAGGGGTCATAATATAGTCAGAGCCGACATAACAATAATAATGTAAGGGCACAATAATAACAATAGTGGGCTTCTATGGGCACAATAATAACAATATGGGGACTACATGGGTACAACAATATAATAAGGGGGTTGTACTAATAACAATAAGGGGTTACACTAGTAGTATAGGGGCCTAACATGCCCCTCTCCAAAAAGTGTTGTCCTCAACGCTTGAGTAGTTGTTGATGCTTCTGTATAAAATTATTGTCCTTCCATGTGAAATATTCAACAGGTAAGTTCTTCCACTTGATGAAATTCTTTGAAATTGATTGATTTCGTAGCTGTTGACTTCTTGGTTCTGTAAATTATTTAGGTTCTAATATGATTTTTCCTTCCTTGTCAAGTTTTGGAAATATTGTTGGAATTGGGATATTCAACAAATTTTGAATGAGTTCCCACCCTGCTTCACCATTCTTCCGTTCATACCTTCCTTTGTTTATCAAATTTGGTTGGATCATTGTACCAACCTCTACCATTTCTGCAACCATATGCTCAATTTCACTCCTTTGGGCATATGAATATCTATATCTATAAGGCTTGACGCTTGGAGGAACACATCCTAGAATAAAATGAATAGCATGATCATGATCACAAATATGTGGGAGACCTTGGGAGTCTCAAATACCTTGGAATAACTGTCCAATACTTTTTGGAGATCTGGAGAAATACATTATTTCGATGTGTGAATAGTTAGTGAACATAATTGTGTAATTACACCTTGTTGTACTTTCTTTAGAAGCTTTTCCATTATGTCAGAGTTGATTATCTTTCCTAGTGATACCCCTTAATTCTGTCAGAGTGTGATACCCCTTAATTCAACTTCCTTTCCTTCCGAAGAAAATTTCATAAAAAGTTCTTGAAAATTAAAAGCTATTGTACCCAAGGATTGTAGCCATTGGACTCCTAGTACAACATCAACACCACCTATTGGAACAAAAAAAATTGGGCTATTCAATACATATTCTCCCATGGATAGTTGATATTATGGAACTTTCGAGAGAAATTTATGGTTCCTCCACTTACAACCGTCACTTGACACTTTGGTGCTAGATCTAGGAAGCAATTCAAGTCCTTGGCTATATTACGATTAATAAATTATGGGTACTACTTGAATCAAGCAACACTATTACCTTTTTCTTCTTTATACGTCCTTCTATCTTTACAGTTTGAGGAGTGGTAATTCCGACGAATGCATTACAAGATATGGTATAATTCATTTCTTCTTTCTCTGGGGTTGGTTCCTGGTGAGTATCCTTTTCTTTTGATGTTTCTTGATACTTTTCTTCATGATATTTCACTATTTGAAACTTCTTATTCTTGATGTGTCCTTCTATCTTGAGAGTTTTTGGAGTGGTAATTTCTTCCAATGCTTTACAAGATATGCTCGGATTCATTTCTTCATGCTTGATGTGATCTTTCACTTCTTGAACATTTTTCTTCTTGATATGTTCTTCTATCTTGATAGTTTGAGGAGTGGTAATTCTGGCCAATGCATTACAAGATATTGTTGGATTCATTTCTTCTTTCTCGATGTGATCT